>WBMY01000067.1:0-49156 GCA_013397315.1 Donacobius atricapilla | reverse complement strand
AGAAAGAAAAGAAAAGAAGAGAGAAAAAAGAAAAGAAAAGAAAAGAAAAGAAAAGAAAAGAAAAGAAAAGAAAAGAAAAGAAAAGAAAAGAAAAGAAAAGAAAAGAAAAGAAAAGAAAAGAAAAGAAAAGAAAAGAAAAGAAAAGAAAAAAGAAAAGAAAAGAAAAGGAAAAGAAAAGAAAAGAAAAGAAAAGAAAAGAAAAGAAAAGAAAAGAAAAGAAAAGAAAAGAAAAGGAGACTATTCATCTTCATTGCCATCAAAATAAACCTCTTCCAAAAACACCAGTAGAATTGTAGAACAGTGATCCAGACATTCCTGAGTTCTTAAAGGTATTTTATTTCTCGCATCTTAGTGCTCAAGGCGTATTTTTAGCTTTTTTGTACATGAAACTGATTTATATACTATAAAGAATTAAGAGAGTTTGGATGATGCTCTAGTACATTCCCTTAAAAACGTTATTCCTGTAAATGGAATAGGATATTTTAAAACAAAAACAGATATTGAAGGTGGAAATAAAAACTTGTCCTGATTATTGTAAGATTTTGAATTTTTATGTGTTACTGATGTGTTACATTACTTTAAGATCTTGAATTACCTTTGTCTATAATTGAATTGTTAGAAAGCTTGAAATCTGGACCTAATTTTGAGTAAAACCAATGTAACCATAACATGTCTATATTCATCCAGTTTGAAATTATTAAATCTTCAATACTCAGCAAGTGCAACATAATCACTTTTTTAAATTCCCAGGAAGATTACTACAAGTCTAAAATAGAGTGTTATGAATTAGACAGTAATAATAATTTTAAACAATGTTGCTGACTGTCTCTAAACTCACTGTTTCTAAAATCAGATTTGGAGCCTTTGAACAATTCAAACATCAGATCCTTAATAAAAGCTGTTGCTTATCAGGTACAGCTGAAGTTAAGTCTTAATTCAGCATTAGGAGAGGACAAGCTTCTGTGCAGTTTTGAAAATTAGATATATTTCTTTTTGGCATATTCATATTGATGATGTGGCTTTGCCTCCCGTTTCATCCCAGATCATGATTCTTGGAATTACCAGTATGTGCATTAATTCACACTCAGAATACAATGAGCTGAGTTTTTTTAGTGGTAAAACTTGATTTGATGACAGGGGATAATCTGCAGCAAAGCTGTGGGTTGAAAGGAAAACCTACCCCTACCATCTGGCTCAGGGAGTACTGCGAGGCCTTTCCAGTCATTGATAGTGAAAAGAGAGCAGAGGTATCTGTGTCTCTGTGAAGTCAACTGGGAGACGAATCTTGACCTATAGTGCTCCAGTGTGGTCTGCAAGTCACTGTGCAGCCACTGTTCATCTCTGGGAGCAAGAGGTACAGAGGGTTTTCCTGAGTTCCTCTTCACTAAGTCCAGAAACCTTGATTTGGAAAGAGATCACATTCACCATTTTATTCACGCTTTTCCATTGAGGTGTTCTCAGACCATCAGTCTATCACAACTGGCATGAAGACACTTCTCCCTATCAGAAAAGATTTCTTTACTTTTTCTGCATCTATTTATTATTAATAAAATGTAACAGTTTCATTAATATAAACAAAAAATTTAATGAAAAGTGTTCTCATGGCTGGGGTTTTCTTTTGAGGAGACATATGCCAAAAGAAATGGAAAATATGTATCTTCACAAGTCATGATGGATTTCAAGCTTTATGCTTAGAAAGGGCATAAAAAAACTTAACCAAATTGGTATATAAAAACAGTCTATTATTATTTTTATTATAATTGTATGATGATTTTCTTGATATTACTGTATTGTCTTTTAAGATAATATTTATTTCAAGGATTCTAATGTTTGCTTTACTTTTCCCCCTGTATTTTCCTTGATTTGTCATATTTTTCACTGTTTCCAAAGTTCCAAATTAACTTATGTTCTGATTTCAGTCCCATAAAGCAAAGCTGGTGCATTTGCTGCATCTTTGAAGAACCGGTAACAGTGTACCAGCTCATTCCTGGCTAGATACTTGTAAGAAGAACCAGACAAAGGGTTAACCTAGCTGTTTCACAATAGGAATTATAAATATTTGAAAAATTACTACATTTTCTCATACAGAAATATTTATTCTTTTATCTTTCAGTCAATGTATATCTGATATTGCCATCCTCGGCTTGTGAAAGTGAGCAAAAAAAGATATTAAAGCTTCTCTCATTAGAGGAATCAGGAAAGCAATGAGTTTCAAGGTTTAAATGATAAATAATTGTATATAGTTAAACAAAAACCAATAGGAATGCTTTTCTTTCTATCTTTAAATATCTTTAGAAATACTTGAATGAACTGCTTGTTATCAGCTTCTCCTTTCCTACAATTTTGTTTATGACTTGATATATTTTGAAAGTGTTCTATGCATAGAATACTTATATTTATTAAGCTATTATAAAGATAATTTCAAATTTTAAGCATAAATTTTAATTCATGATGTATTTTTTTTTCATTTCAATTAAAAAAATTATCTCATTTTTAATGATGATGATATTTTCTATACTTTTGATTAATGTAAGGGATCTATACATATATTAATTACAAAAAAAAAAAAGGACGGCTAATGATCTTGAATGATCAATATATATCTTGTTTATCAGAAAATTAATTTTTATTTTTTTTTTACCTTATTTAGGTACCTCTATGATGTAAATATATGTTACACTGAGTAGAGTCAACTGGCCATATCCCAAGACACTGGAAGAAGAGTAATGAGAAGCCTCTCCTTATGTTTTTCTTCCTAAATAAAAAATGTCACTCGGGGGGAAAAAAAATTATTGATAAAATACAGAAAATTATAGAATGAATATTCAAAATAGGTCTATCCTAACCAAGAATAAGAGATTTTCATACTTTAATGGAAGAAATTTCATATTTTCTGGAATTCTAAATTCAACCGCACAGTATATGAAGAGTAAAATTTTTACTTACTGAGGATGTTTGTTTGCTTGTTTGTTTATTGCAATATTTTAACAATTTTCACCTAAGAAAGATTAGGTGAATACTGATGCCAAAAATGTTTTATTATAATTTCTAGAATTTCCATATTTTATTCCTGTCTCTATGTGATATATATATCTGTTTAAAATAAGTATTCTTTAATCTACTTGTTATTTCACTATGCTTACTTTAGAAAAACTCTGCTTTAATTATTTAATCCTCTTGAAAAACAAGACATAATGAAAATGGCTGAAGCAATTGAGTTTGACATGAGCCAATATCACCTAATGTGTACATATACATGAATGTATGCATTTCCACTGAAGGACAGCAATTTTGCTGCCTTCTGCTTTTGTCTGATTGCATTTCTTTCCATCTTTATGTACTTTTACTCTTCATAAGAATTCTGGAACTTTATCTCCATTCTTCTAAATATTCAGAATAAATCCTTCTAATAGATGAGGTTAGTAGGATGCATGAGAAGGGAAAGGAAATGTTACAATGATACCGTGAGACCTTTTTTGTCTCAATTTACATGTTTACAAAGACTGAAACAACAAAAACAAAAGAAGGTGAAAAAAATTGTTATAAAAATATTAAGAACTATTCTATGTTCCTAAATAACATTCCCAAGGACTGTTTCCCCCTTCAGCTTTCTTCCTTACATTTTATTTATTAATCCCCTCTCTGCTGCCACTTCCCATTGTGCTTTCTATCTCATTTAGACTTTAGGCTTCTCTGAGTAGGGCCATTACTTCCAGTTTTATTCTTAAAGTGCCACTTATTCCTATTGAGTTATACAGAGGAAAGGACATTTTTGGTAACAACAATATGATGCACTTGATAATGGATATAAATGTAAACTCAACAATTAGTTAAAGTTGATTGAAACAAGGAATTTTCTAGTTTAAAAGCAACTGTAAAGAGGAATCATCTATGAAATAAATAGGAGAAATTTTGCATAAAATGTGTAGGTTATAATAATGCAAATTTTAATTTAAGTAAAGAAGGTGATTTTTCAAAACCCTTCTTTACTGTATGAATATAAATCAAATTGAGGTCACCACTGATTAAATTATATTGTCAACCCACAATCCAGTTATAAATAAGAAGTTCCAAATAATTCAGTAATCTTATTATCCTTCATTTCTAATCCCTTCTAAATCTGTGATTTGTGATTACTAAATCTTACCTGCCTCTAGTTTTTTGATTGCTCCTGATTACTGGTTATACAAAAGAACATGTCTTGTTTACATTACTGCTTCATCCATTTGGTTATTAAGCATGACCTTGTCTATGTTCTACCATATTAGTGAAAGTAATAGTCCAGAGCATCAGAACATTAATGACTATTCATTTCGTGGGGAAGATCATTTCCTAGTTTTCATTGAGGAGCCAAATCTATGTACATTTGTGTTGTGACAGTGGCCACAAAACTAAGCCTTTAAACTCATCACTATATGTTTTAAGGTCTCATAACATACTTCATTTTAGGATGTGATGCAAGATTTCCAGTATGTAACCTAGAATTTACCACATGTCCAGATTTTGCAGTTGTTGATTTACTCTTGTAACAGGAGTATTATTTATGTGTAGTAGATTAATAGAGCTTTCTTTTTTATGTTGATGGAAAAGGAAGTGGAGACAAAAGTGATAAAATTCACTGAGATATTAATATGTTTTCTGTAGAGTTATAATGAAAAACATAAATAAATAGATGTAAAGCAAACACCTACAAAAAATAAATCTCAGTCTTTTAAATTTTGGCTCTGAGCTTGGTGGAAGTAAGCTTATTGTAGGGCTGTAACAGATAATTTTGTGAATTACTCTCCCAATTCAAAAAGGAAATAACAAAAATATATGATTGGTAGTAAAAGAACAGAAAATAAACCATTGTGCACCTCTGTGATGACTCATGAGTAATTCTCAAAATAAGGTAGAGATGGAAGAGGTATGAAGAAGTCATAAAGAATGATCTATGAACTATAATGTTTTCATATAAGTAAAAACAGCATTAGACTAAGCATGGAAGACAGATGACTGAAGTGGGATAGGAACTCCAAATCCTGTGTCCCTGTCTGTTTTGGACTAAATTGGTAGTGTGAGTACTACAATGCTCAGATATCAAACATTCAGTCACAGGTAAGTTCAATGTTCCGGAAAGACTTGACTCCTCTGTTCTTCAGGGCCGACAACATGGTCAGGTAGGTCAGCACAAGGGTACCATGTGCTGGCCTGGGGCCAGGTCTAGAGAGTTCTCTCTGCTCTCTCTGCAGGCTCTCTCAGGGTGACTTCCAGATCTTTCCCTGATCATTTATCCTTAACCACCACCCTGTGGCTGAAATCAGGTCCAACCCATGACAGCTGCACAGTGCCACAGGGAAAACTCTCGAACTTGTTTAATTCTCTAGCACCAGAGCAAACCAGATGATACAGACTGATCACTGGTTCAGAACAGACAATAGACGTTACTTTTTCATTCTATGGAGTTAGGCATCCTGTGATAACTGTGGATGATGAGAATTAAAACCACTTGAAAAAGGACTTGAACAAATTTACAGAGAAATTTTAGAGAAAACTATATGGTGAAATTGAAAATTAAGAGACCACTACATCTCTGAGAAAATCACACAGCTACTAAATATCAGGTGATGTGGGTTATTTTGAGAATACTCACATTCTTCTTCTTATCCCTAGGAAAGAGAAATAGTGATTCCCATAGTAAATTGGAAGGATTTTAGGTATTTTTAAGGATTTATTAGTAAAGTAAGCCAAAGCCTGACACAATCCAAGCTGGGGACCTCACTATTTAATTATCAATTTGCCTCACAGTGTGATTTTGATTGCCATGCTACTTTCCTAGACCATGTCAAAATGTGGTTCGGCCAACAGCATGGACTGGCATCTATCAAGGGTAGGAAATTTTGACAGGACCATTCTATTTTCACAGCTAGGATGTAAATCATACTACCGTACTAGGACATCTATCGCTGTAGGTGTTTAGTCCTGTTGTCGCCATCTCCTCTGAAGGACTATTTTTACAAACTAGTTTGCAATGTTTTAGGCAGTCCTTTTGGGAGTGTAGAGACATATGGAGAAGTTTGTCACAAACTTCTGGGAGTACCCAGAGTCCTCAAGTGATCTAGAGTGCTAGAAAATCTATTTTCGGACCTATGTATTATTATATAATGGCAGTTCTGAATTATTTCTTCTTGTTAATGGTTAATTAAGTATGCATTGTAAGCCTTCTCAAGTGACTTCAATGTTATGGACTACTCACCTCAGTCTTGGAGCAATAACATCACAGGTGGGAGGCATTTGAGGCATACTGACATTTTTTTTCTTTTTTGTTTTTGTAAAAAAGTTCCAGTGTGCAATAGAGGCCACAGGTTTTTTTTCCCCTCATAAGTGCTCTCCTAAAGTTTTGTGTCAGGTTCTGTTCCACCATTCCTTCTGTTCAGTACCCTGGAAACCTATATGGATTGGTATTGAATAAAATTGTGAATAGCATTCATATTTATAGCAAGTATTTTTGACACATGCAGTAGCAATTCACATGAACTTCCGTTCAGATGAAATTTTCCTATCAATTCGTTCTTATTTTGCCAGACTTAGAAAGCTTTGACCAATGACAGCCTAAAGTTTTGATGAGGACCAGGGATGCTCAAGTAGTGAAATAAACTGACCTCAAAGAAAATGGAATACAAAATCTCATCAGTGAAATCATAAGAGGAGCCTCTCAGTGGAAGTCTTTATGGATAACTAGTGTTACAGATCACTGCTGGAGAACAATTGTCAGCTTTGTTTTGGACTGCTGCTGTACTGCTGCCCAATAAAAAGGAGAGTATGACTGAAAACACACAATACCCATCCCCAGAAAGTTTTTTCAAAAGCATTTTGCCTGTTTTTGGTTTTTAGCAATAGCTTCTTACTGTTAATAAGATCCTTTAAATAGTAAATTAACATTATAATTAAATACTCTTTGAAGTGTGTATGCATCTGCACTCCAGAAACTAAAATTACTGTACTCGAGTTTTGATATGCCTTAATATAACCATGATTTCATGATTGAAAAATAATTTAATAGAAGGATTGCTTGTAACAAGGGGATTATGACAATGCAGAATACAAATTTTAGAATACAGTACCTTTTTCTTTCTTTTTTTTTTAATAGCTTTCACTATCCCTCTGTTTTTACACGCACATATTTTGTTTGCTAGCACTGTAAGAAAAGTACTATTATAAGGTGCTTAAACAGCAGAAAATATCCCAGAAAACTGTAATGTACCGAACAGCATGGTCTATTTTCTTCTGAAAAATATTTAAAAGGGTTACGTATTCAAAAGATAAAGACTCAATTCTTCCTTGAGTCTTATTAGATTTTTTTTAAACTTAGTGTAGGCTATGAATTGTAAAAAAAAAAATAATTTACTAGTACAAGACTGTAGGGTTTTTTCAAGCACATTAAGACAGTGTGTGTGCAAATTTACCATTCCCTGATGCATTACTTATCCAACACACTGCTCACTGTAGAGAGGCATACCAACTGCCCTCTAGGTATTAGTCAAATCTTTCGCATTTCACAGTCACTCTTCTCAAGTTTTTGCATCATATATTTGTGTCAGGAAAGAAATAGAGTAAGGAAAAAAAACCCTTAAACCCCCTAAAAATCCAGCATGTTCACAGATGGCTTATGTTTATTTTAGTATATACCAAGTTCAATACGTCCAGAGAGCAACTGCACAGAAACGTGCTATCAAATTTCAAGTTTAGTATCTTCCACCTAAAAATTACATTTAAACCCCACCATTAACTTTCCTAGCCTTTATAAAATGGTCTCTGAGGCTTACCATAGGTTTCTAAAATGTGTCTCAAGGAGCCAGGTAAGATCAAATGATAAACTGAAATATTTATGAAGTTATACAGTGTTTAGAAGCTAATATAGTCTGACCTGAGCACCAGTCTCATATGAAGAGACAGCTGGAGAGATACTGTCAGAGTTGCAGGCAGTTACTAAACTGTGACAGCATTTTTAACTGAAATATATTGAAAATTAGTAATTTACATTGTAGTTCTATTCACAGCAACTCATTTCATTGTGGTATTAAATCCTCTAAAGATTAGATACTCTCTGTGTACAGCAAAATCTGACCTAAAACTATTGTTTGTACATTTTATATAATATATACATGTATATATTGGCCAACCTTCTTTCAGTTTTTAATTAAATCTGCAGCTGCTACTCGAGATGTTTTGCACTAATCAGATGACATATATCTCCTGTCTTTTATTATTTCCTTCCATTGCCTTTGCTTCTTGTCAAACTGCAATTTTAAGTGTTTTTCTTCTCTCTCACTCCATAATTTTATTATTATTGTTGACTGTTAAGGAATGTGAAAGGATGAAAAAGAGCTTAAAAACAAGTACATATAGTCACAATCTTAGAATGATGCATTCAAATTGTCACTTTAAAGTGCATATATGCTGGAAAACATGTCAGTGAAAAATTCTCCATTCTTTTAGCATTAAAATGAAATTCATAATCTTTGACATATACATGATCAATAAAATTAGTGCTAATAATTTCAGAAATGGAATTTTATGACTGGATTTTTTTTTCTAAAGTTCAAAGAAATGCATTATTGTAAAAAGATTATTACACGAAATAAAATGTGAAGTTCCAGTTTATTACTTATGCTAAATTCAGAGTGCATCTGAACATTCCTAAATTAGCTCTTAGACAAGGAACAGGGATTTTTCTTATAAAATCTAAAGTCCAGAGAACCAGTGAAACAATGAACCATAAAAGTTCATGCCTTCCTTTATAGTATAGAATCACAAAGGACATCTCCCAGACATTCTTGTCTCACTGACTGGAGAGGATACTGACATTGTTTAATAAAACAGTTCCAAAAGGTAGCAAATTTAATTTTGAATGTCAGTTTATTTTCTCCCTAATATTCATCTGCAATTTAACTTCTCATAGACACCGTTATCTTCTCCAAGCTGGAAAATCAAAACCTTCTTTACTAGTTTCACTCTCTCCTCTCATCTCATTTGCAACAGGTCTCCTCAACAGACAAAGGCTGATGCTTATAACCTCATGGCCAGGTAAATCCAGACCTCTGGGTTCACATTGCTCTGTTGTGGGAATTTGGGAAAAATAAGAGTGACAGCTTTTTAAAAATACAGATAGCTTCCTAACGTGAAGCACAATACAGTACCTTCTTACAGTGCTTTTGGGATCTTTCACATCTAGCTTGTTTCGTGGACTCACGCTAGAATACGTGAGTTGCAATCCTGCAGCTGCCATTAGTAAAGGCCAATTTCCAGTTTGAAAAGAAGTATTTGGATTATATCAGGAATAAATTGAACAGTGTAGTTCATGCTCTGAGTGGAAGCACAGAGGCTGAAATCATCCTTGCAGAAACACAGGAACCCTCAAGGTTCACTGGTGGTCTCAGTTACCATAAAGAAACAGTTTGAATCTAAACTCTTTCTCAGATTTTAGCCTTAAATTAAGACTTACTGTCAGCTTTCCTCTCTTGCATTCTTTCTCTCAGATCACACTTTTCTCTGGCTCATTATCTTTTTACCTTCCCTGAGGCAGCAATCTATCAAAGTAAAGCTTTAGTCTGAAAATGCTGCAGAGCCTTCAAATATCAGTAGTTTTCTGGGAGGGCCCCAGAAGACAAATTTAGTTTGTTAAAATACATATGGAGATATTAAAATCTATGAGATATTATATCTTTGTCAATTTGTTCTGTGCCTGAAAGATGCACCTATTGCAGGCATAAAATCTTGGTTTATAAAACCTTTGTTCCTTGCAAAACTGCCGTCTTACTGCATTAAAAAAAATCCATGGTCCTTGAAGCAAAATGACAGGTATTATGGCATACAGGAATTTTCAGGGATTGTAACCCCTTCTCCACTACTTAGAATACCAAATGTTTTTGCCCCTGTATGTTTCAGAGTTTTGCTCTCTGTCTTCCCATCACTTATATTAGGCAGCCTTTCTGTTCATCAGCTGCAAAATAGTTACGGTCAGATTTTTAAAATGCATGCTTCTTCTTCTTTTAACAGTTTTGCTAATCTGACTATCTCAGAGAAGCCAGAAGTCATCTCCAGAGAAAGAATATAGAACTATGGGCTGTCAGATGGAGCTAATACAAACCAGTTCAGAACAAAAAACTTTTCCTGACCTACTGAGCAGTTAGTATATCTGAAGAAATCAGTTGAGGTGAAACTAGATTAGATCTGGAATGTTCCTAGGAGATGTATTCCTGGAAGAGGTATTTTTCCTGCCCTTCCTCTTATGGCATCCATTTATGGTCACTCTTAGAAATAGGATACTAATTCTGGCCATTCATGTATCTGAAAAAGTATTCCATTCTTATGTTCTACCTTACTGTACTGTAGCTTTATATTCTATACTTTTATATTTCAATAATAATACTTATTGGTTTGATTGCTGTTAAGGTTGCTATCGTTGCAAGTTTATAGAAACATTTAAAAGGAAAATTCTATTTTTCCATATTATTTGCTTTCTTGAACATACAACCCTTTCAGTAATGTTAGGGTCTTTTTAAAATAAGATTTTTATATGTTTTTATATGTTTTATATGTTTTTATATGTTTTATAAACATCAGTTAATATATTTTTTCTTCACCTTTTAAAGTAGAATAGTTTTTAATACTCTGATTATAACTGGATTCTTTGTTTACTGCAATTTGGTTCAATCTTTCCTTCTCTGTAAAATCCACAAAGTATTTTTATGCCTTTTTTCCTCCTTAATAATTTGTTAGTTTGAAATTTTCTAAATTAGACTGATTTTATAGTAGAACATGTTCATAGAAAAGATTGGGTTCTAAACCTAGCTTTTGAAAAAGGCACACAAATAGAGGCAGCAAGTGAAAAATCCTATCATCTGTTAGCATAGCCTAACAAGATACTATTTGTGTGTTCACTGCAGAAATTGTGGAAAAGATTTGGGAATTGATTAGTAGTCAAGAGTAACAGGACTCATCTATGGCTTCAGTCATCTACAATATATAAGTTTCTACTACTCAGTGGTCACATTACGTATTCTTTGTAGTTTGAAGAGGATTTAAATATGTCTTGTGGGCTGATTCATTTCACCTATTTTAAACATATACTTTAGAATAAGCAGAAGCCTAAAAGCACCTATTTCTTTCCATTGTCTCCAGACTTCCTAGAATGACTTATACAGCTATAGATGTCTCCACTCTAAAATTATATGTGAGAGATTTGTCTTAATGATTTTTAATATGCTGTTCCCTGGCACCTCACCAATCTGTACACTGGGTTTTTGGGTTTATGAAGACTAAATTTACTCAAGAAAGGAACTCCTTTGACAATCCAAGAATCCAGTTTATCTATGTATACACCATAAAATTTAATGCTTAGAGACCATTTAATATATACATTCAGGCTAAAACAATAAAATTGAAACCTCTCTCTCTCTACAGTTGCAAACTTCCAAGTCTTTAAATTGAAACACTACATGCAAACTGCCACTGGCTGTCTGTAATGATACAGTATTTATGACCATTATTCCTTGCACATGTTCACAGTGTACAGACACTGGTTAAGTCATCTCTCATCATTGTAATTGTCTGCAATGCCAAAATACTTGGGTGTTTTGTTTGGTTGTATTTTTTCTGAAATTTATGTTAATAAAAAAGTAGACATTTTCCTGGTACAATATAATTGATCAATTTAAGATAAGAGATGGATCACAGACTAGATGTTCCTCCTTCTTCCTATTGATTAATAGATTGCTTAGGTGAAAATTTTGGAAGTAAATATGTATACTGAGGGTACAGAGATAAAATTCTAAGGTTTTTTTTTTTAAGTTCTTTGTGGTTATTTTGAAGGCATAGTGCATAAGCAAAAGGTGACCAAGAGAATCACAGAATGCCTAAGGCTGGGAAGTACCACATCTGGTCCACCCACCTTGCTCAGTCAGGGTTATCCTGCTTGAGTACATTGCACAAGATTGGGATCAGAATGAATTATCTCCAGTGAGGGAAAATCCACAACCTCGCTGAGCAATCTGTTCAGTGCACTTCCATATTTAGAGTAAAGAAGTTCTTTCTCATACTCAGATGGAACTTTGTGCGTATCAATTTATGCCCATTACCCCTTGGCCCATTGCTTGGTAGCACCAGGAAGAGTCTGGCTTCACTTTTGGCAATCTCCCTTCAGATACTTCTAGACATTGACAAGGTCCCCTTTCAATCATCTCAGTTGTTTCAGGCATCTCATAAGAGACGTTGTCCCCCACCATCTCCCTTAAGCCTCTTTTCCCCTAAACATTTAGACTTCTGCTGGACTGTTTCCGGGAGCATTGCAAATACTTCTGTTTAATACTTTTAAAAGCTTTAAAAAATTATTCATTTTTCTAAATGTTTTTTCAATGAAAACACAATGTTCTGTGGAAAAGGAACTGACAGTTTTGTAATGAATGGAGTTCTTTATCTGGATGGGAAAAATTATATTTATTCCTGTATCCGTTTTTATTGTTATCCTTTAAATATCCCTCTAGTTTCAGTGTATCTAAGATTAATGATTGTACCCTTCCTCAACAAGAAGGAAGGTTAGGGTAAGTCAACAACTTTTGGAGCTCTTCACCAAGAGAATGATGGTGATAGTGATAGTGATGGTGATGCTTTCTTCTGCATCCTATGGTCTTTTTAGAATAATCTTTCATACTTTGCAGCGACCACTACACTTTTTTTTTATTCACTGACCTGCAGTTCCATGTTATACAAGAATTCACATGTTGTGTTTTATGTCTGTTTCTTGTTTATTTTTATTTTGTCCTTTGTAAAAGCACTAAGTTTACCCAGGTCCTGAAGTTGCATTCCTTAAAAAAATGATTGACAATTGGTGATTAGTTAATAGCCCTGAAATCAGTTTTTACCCTCCCCCACTTCTGTGAATCTTCTGCAGTTATTCTGTGATTGCACTCCTCTGCATTACATCATTATCCTGGGGTCACTCTTTGCACTATACGGAAGAGTTGTGTTTCACTATAAATTAATTGCATAACTATATTGAAAGTATAGAACATCGTGCTAGATCACACAGTAATTCAAAGTTAAGCAAAGCTAAAACAATTTAGACCAAAATCTTTAGTTTTCTGTCGGCAAGACATTGGTCTTAAAGATAAGAAAAAAAATAAAAAGAACTCCAGACTCTTTCACAAATTAGGCAAATCACAGCTGATAATTTTTTTCAGAACTTGTAACTAAATACAAACCTCTGACCTGCTACTGCTAACAGCAACATACATTTACCAGTCTGCAGAGATGAAACAAGTTCCTATAGTTTTATTCAAAACTGTTTTTCTTAGCAGATTGAATTACAAAACAAATCTCTCTATCTCCACCATTGTCCCCTGTGGCCACAAAATCAGCACCAAGGTAATGTGGCATATTTTTTTCTGCTACAGACATGTCAGAGAGGACCTAAAAAATTGTTTGCAGCTATTCTCTCTTTCTTTCTGGTGTGCTTTTTTTTTTGCTTCTTGACATTTTCTGTTTTACTGCTACAAACTGAGTCTTCATTTATACGTATGGTGTTATGTTGGAGTCCAGGGCATGTGGAAAACCCCCAAACTGCCCTGGGGGTCTGAGACCTTGGCTGGGACCCCAGGAAAGCATTGTCTTTGACCTTAGTCCATGGGAAAAACTTCCAACACTCATAGATGAATTGAAAACAACAAAGATTTAAAATAGATAGTAGTTTAGTTTGTCACAGGGTGAAAATTTGTAGTTTTGGGTTTTTAGTATGGAAGTAGGTCAGAGCAAGATGGAGAATTTTGGGCAGTGTCTCATCTTCTTCGTCTACACCACTTTCTGCTGTGACGGTGGCACAGAAACATTGGTAGAATCGATTTGATGTAGAAATTGCATGTTTAGAATAGGTGATAGTAATTGGCACAAAACTGTAAATATAGTATACTTTTAGAGTTAACTGGATTAGAAATCTTTAAAAACGACCTCGGACTCTCCGTCCATGATCCTGTAGCTGCTTTTCTTCAGTGCACTGAGACTGCTGTAAGACCTTGAGATAAGAAATAGAATAAACACCTTTGAAGACCGAGCCACAGGTTCCATCTCATCTTTGAAACTCTGGTACGGAACTCTGAGAGACAGAAAACCCCTAATTAGGGGAATGACGGGGTGAAAATCCTGACAGTGTTACTATACACTCTCTGAGTACAAAAAAATGACTTGGGAAAGAGGTTTTGGAAGCCAGATACCTTGCTTTCTTCATCCCATAGAGGATCAATAATGTCAGGATTTTTTGTCATTGTGTGATATTTAATACTGCAAGCAGAAGTTATAAAAGCTCTAAGACTTTTATGCCTTTCTCAGTCCAGGAAAGAAAGCCTTGAAATAAATTTTGTATATATACAATTTTGAAATAAAACAGAAAAAGAAGCAAAATTATGGCATTTTGAAAGTGTTTCCTGGGATTTAGGAATTGTTTTGGCAGTTAATGAAAACTTACAAAGTAAGCTGTTTCCCTTTATTTTTCCGGCACATTTAATCTTCTGAAACAGCTGTTTAAAATTCTCTCCTCTTGTTTAGTATTCCAAACCAGACCAACGTGTAGCACGGGATTAAACATAACACAATTGTTTGACTTTTAGACCCCAGAAACCAGGTAACACTGCTAATGCATAATGTTGGCCTTAGTCCAAGTTGTGCCAGCAGTTTCAACATTCTCATCTATGTTAGTGTAGTTCAGTCAACAGAATTCAAGACACCTCTGGGCAAATAGCTTCTCTCTCATCATTTATGATCTCCTGGATAAGAGGAGGCCTACTGAAGAGGCTGCTGCTTTTGGCTTTCATCATTCCAGATCACCTTTAGGCAGCCTGGACAATAACAGGAACAGATAGTTTGCAAAATTACCACACAATCTGCTTTTGCAGTAGCCTTCCAGTATGTATGTTCACACTGCACTGAACTGATGTAGTGATGGCAGTAACAAAAACATGGCATGAATTTCCTTTGTTTTTCAGATGTCTCTCTAGTATATTCAAATCTAAATTTTTCAAGTCCACCTGAAATGGATAGACACCTCTTTGACACTCAGCATAGTTCAATAAGACATAAAATCAAGTAAAATAAAGGTTTTACCTTGGTCTTTTATTCATCATTATAGTACCATGGAATTGAACAGTGGTGTTTGTGAGAACAATGCAAGGAAACAGCTCTGCACACATTATTGTTTTCTTCACGATCATCAAAATTTGAGAATATTTGGCCCACACTGAACTTTTGAGAATTAAAAATATTAGTAACGATTAGAGGTTTGTATTAAATTTCTCATCACATTAAGAAAAAGTTTCATAAAGAAAAAATTCATGGTCTCTGTTTCAAGGAAAAAATATCAGTTCAATTATATCAACAAGGTTCATTTATATGTGTCTTTGGGTAGACAGTCTAATTTTTTTGCCAGAAGTTGCTGAAATAACATTTGCCAAACCACAGATATCTTGCAAATTGATTTCTCTTCTGGTCAAAGGTTATTTCCAGGAAATCTTGTTCATTCAAATCTGCTACATATTATATATATATATGAAATAGACAATTGTGTGCTTCCATTAAGAGTGAAAACAGCTATTCCGCCCTTACTGAAAGTACAGCTGAAAAATATTCCTTTTAACAAGAATTGATAAGTCTAATTCTTATGAATCCAGTTTACTTCAGTCAAGAACAGCGTTGATATTATCTTGATATTATTACTCACATCAAGACAAGCATAAAACATTATTTTCTGAATGGCTGTTTCTATGAGTTGTACTAGTTGCCAAAATATTCAAGAGCATGAATAAAACTAAATTTTTCTATATGTATTTTTAAATTTTTTAGTTTCCATGAAAGCCAAAAGCCATCTTTTCTACTACAGTTTTTCAAAGCCTGCTGCTTAGTACAAATAAAAAGAATATAAACTTTTAATTAGTCATTGTGTGATATATAGGTATTTATACTTGAGCAAATATCCAGAAGACAACAAAATATTTGAAGAACAGAGATTAGAGATCTTGAAAGTACACTGAAACCAAAGAAAAACATTAAAAAATTGGGTTTTGAAACCTCAACTATTTTGAGGTTTCTGTATTGAAAACCCTGAACAACCGGCTCTTAGGAGCACTCAGAAAGTAACCAAGATATAACTAGCTTTTTCATTAATTATTTTTTCTTTCTGTAAAACCCTCCTGGTATTTCCTTGCTCACTTGTGATAGCCCTGAATGCACCATTCAATTAATGCTGCATATACAAGAGGTTTCAATGAAACTTCTGTTCCCTGCAAAGACAAATTAGAAGATATCATAAGTGAACCTAAAATACATGTATTTCACAGATACTCTGTAATATTTCCTCCCATACTGAATAATACAATCTAAATAACAGCTAGTAGCATATGGGGAATGTATTACTCTAAGATTAACATTGTTTTATTTCACAGTTTTGTCTTCTTTTGTGCATGTTCAGCAGTATTTCACAATTCATTGGCAAATTTTGATACTTGAGAATTTCGCTATGTCTGAATTCTGCAGTTTTTTATTTTTATTTGTACTAAAATAAGTGGGCACACCTAGTCTACCTTGGCAAATAGACATAAATTCCTGCTTCTACTTCAGTTTTAACTCAGAATGGACTATAGGCACTTATGATTTGATTGTTTTTGTTTGAGGTTGGGAGTTTATTTGTTTTGGTTTTGTTGGGTTGTTTTGGGATTTGCAATTTTTTTCTGCATGACATGCAGATTAAAATGTGAATTACTGAACAGCATTGATAATTTTTTCTATTAACTATGTACATTGAATGGCAGATCTTATTGGAAAAATGTCAGAAAATTATGCAGTTAAAGACATTATCATAATGAATACATACAGCAAGTCTTCATTTCAGCTTTTCCAATATTTTGAGCCTTTGATTTTGAAAAATAGATTACACTCTTCTAAGTAGGAGAAAGTCAATAGTGTGGTGAAAGGAAGACAAGAGCAAGACCAAGTCTATACATTTGAGTCCTTTCTTCAGTGGTGTGATTTTTATGTTTCTTTCAAAGCTTTTTCACAGAAATATTTTACACCAAAAATAAATTAAAAATCTGAATTATTCTCTGGAGATAATTAGCTCTCTTTTGTGAGCATACAAAAGTGTAAAAGAGCTAGGCTCATTATTTAAATACATCAACTGATGGCCAATTAATCCAGGACTAACGTAGATTAGATTTATTTCTTTTTTTGCTTTCTTCCTTTTAGCCTGGTCTATTTCTTTTTGTTTTCTTTTCATTGAACATTCTGTCTGATTTTCACAAAGGACATTTTCTCTTTGATCCACTGAGCGATGTCATGATCTAGTTACACTGTACTTTCCTGCTTGTACAGAATTCACATTTCATTAGCTGTCCATTGTTGAAAAGGGGTTTGAGAAAAAAAGTTAGGAGAAATTGGAACTCTAAAGGACTTTCGACTGATGGGTCTACTTCTTAAAGATTGATCATAAATTGCAGCATTGTATACTGTTCTCTGTTTCATGTTATTTTACAGATTTTGGATCACTTTGTGAATTATTTTCTTTTTCTGTTCCTAATTATCTTACTAAATACACTCTAGTAAAAAGTGATGTCTGAAATATTTCTTTTTAGAGTGAAATTAACTAAATAAGTAGTTCTGATTGAATTATAACTTCATAAATAGTCTACAACCCCAAAATTCTTTGACCAAAGGGAACAGCCAGCATATATTTTTATGTTCAACAACTTATCATGAACCTATAGTAAGATTATACCTGGGTTTACTATATAAATCCTTCAGCTTATAGCCAAAATTCACTCTAACCATAGGAGTTCCATTTTTTATAACATCCAGAATGATGAACAGATTTGTAAGAAAACAGATAAGCAAGTAAATCAATCAATCAATTCAGGAACACTTTCCTACTCCTTATACAATAATTTCTCTGTGAATATATTTTTCAAACTGAGTACCTCTTTGTAATAAAGTCTAAAATGGATTGACTTTGACCATCTACCATACACACAGACACAGACACAGATTCTCTCTCACTCTCCCTCTTCAACAGGTGAGGAAACAGCAAGGAAAACATTTATGAGTCAAGACAGACAGAGAGTTCATTTACCGAGTACTAACACAGGCAAAACAGACAGAATTTGAGAAGAATAAATTTAATTTATCATCAGTCAAAATAGACTAGGATGGCAAGAAACACTGACCCCCTTCTTCTCCCTGTAAAAGGCCTTCTTCCCTACCCCATTCCCATTTTTCCCAGATCAAATTCCGCACTGCCATTCCTGACTCCTCTATGTTCCCCACCCAAGCAGTGGAGGGGAGGATTGGAGAATAGGGGCTGTCTCCATAACATCTCCATTCTGCTTCTCCCTCCTTCTCACACTTCTCCCCTGCTCAAGTATCAATTCTCTCCCCAGCCTGAAATTCTTCAGGATAAGCCTGTGCCTGGATGGTTTTCCATAGGCTGCAGTTTGTTCAGGCATATCTCCCTGCTTTTGTGTCAGATTCTTGAACAAATTTCCCAAGTTGTCTAGAAAAACATCATCAATAAGGGTTTAAACATGTCACAGATGTTCTCTCTCATCAGAAAAAAAAAGAGGAATGGTGATCATAATTTCAACCTAGGATGAGGAAGTCTTCCTTTCAAAACAGTTTTACCACCTTAATTCTAAGTTAAGATTCCTTCAAAGTGAAGATATCACAGTTGTTATGATGTATCAAGATAGTATATATGTATATACTTTTTAATATATATATTTGTGTGTGTATGTATATAACCATATATCTCTATCTATCTATCTATCTATTGACACATAGCTTTTAGGGAAACCCCTCCACATTTAAAAAATATCTAAAAATAGTGTCAAGAACTACCAGGCAGTATATCATATTGGTTTTATGTTATTAATAAAGTCAAACAGGTAAATAAATCTGTGAGACTGAAATGCAATTTACCATATTACTCAAAGGCAGAATTTCTTCTATAGGAATTTTAATTTCGGTTTACTGTCAACAATGAAACTTTACCTATTCAAACTTGTCTTTTCAACTAATGTAAACTTTGAGGTAGTTTCACAGGTCATTAAACATTGTGCTAATTTATGGAAAGTAAAATGCAAACTACGTTTCCTGCTTTTCTGTTTTCATATTCTTAATAAGGATCATGAATATTATTGTGGACAGACTGAATAGATTTCATATGTGTATCCCTAATAAGTGTTTCTTCCAAAAAGAGGATTAATCTCAAGCATGGCTTTGTTATTTAGTTAGTTTTATTCAAAGCAGATTCCCTGGGGCATTTTAATGAGAACAAAATGTGCAGGGAGTCACACAGACAAGCTGATGCACAAACATTTTGAATTTAGATGCAATTACTATTAGGCATTTAATAGGTTTCTTCTAGATCACGCAGAAGAGAAGTCAGAAAACACTATTTAAGAATTCATATTCATAGAAAATCTTCATCAGATGACCTTAATTAACTACTTGTCAAATAGCTACTAATTAAATAACTGGAAAAGACATTAAGTCTTGAGGAAATCGTCTTTGCAAAGTAATTAAAAATAAAATTAAATGCTTCTGATCAATATAAATCTTTCTTCAGCTGTTTCTATTTTCATCAGGAAAAGGAGGTTTAATTGAACTATATTCCTGATTGGCCAAGGCCCTTTTCTAGCATTTTAACTGTTGTCCCTAACTAGTGGTAAATAGCTCAAGCCAAGAGGTCAATAAGAATTTTTGCACTGTTGGCATCCACAAGATATTTGGCAGACAAGAAAATGGACAGTGAGTTAGATTGAAAACAATCAGAACTGCTAGGCTAAGATGGCTGCGATCAGCAATGTAAAGCCCAGACGGACAGCAGTCACCAGCAATGTGTCCCAGAGGTCAGTAATTCAGCACTGTTTAACCTGAGTGACAGCAGAAAAAGTGCTCACTCAGCAAGCCTGTGTGCTCTGCAAAACTCACGGCAGGTATGCCAGATGGGTATGGTGCCATTTAGAAGGACCTGAACAGGCTGGAAAAATGGGCTAACTAATAGGCTAATGTCATGAAATCCAGCAACGGGAAATGCCATGTACTGCGCTTGGAAAGGAACAACATATAGGCGCACATATTACTCAAAGCTGTAACTTACACAAATCTGGTCAGAGTTTGTTATATATAAAAAGAGATTATTAATTTAACTTATGACCAATCTGTTGAAATCATCTTATGAAACTACACAGCTGAGGAATATGAAAGTGCAACTGCAGTCTTAGAATCACGCAATCATAGAAGGTTTTGCATTTGAAGGGACTTTAAGATCATCTATTTCAATCCGTTTTGTAATAACATCTTCCAAAAGATCAGGTTACTCAATGCCACATCCAGCCTGACCTAGATCACTCACAGTGATGGGATATCTACAACTTTTCTGGACAATCTGTCTCAGTGTCTTACCACCTTCATTTAAAAAAAAAAAAAAAAAATCTGTTTGTCCAATCTAAAACTAACCTTTTTCCATTAAAATGCACTGCCTCTTGTCCTGTCTCTACAGACTCTGATGATAAGTCTTTCATCACCTTCCTTTAACCCCCTTTTAAGTACTGAAAGAACACCACAAGCTCTCTCCAGAGTCTTTTCTTCTCCAGGCTAAAAAACTAAATGTACTGCACATACTGCATACACATATTGTTTCTAGTAACCATAGAAGTTTTTCAAGAGGAAATAGTCTGTTTGAATTAAATAAACAAATATGAATTATAATACAAAGTAATTAACAGAATTTCAAAAGAATCAAAAATGTTAGTTACTGTCTATTGAGAAAAGCACTTAGAAAAGCATAAGTAAAAGATTCATTTGAAAGCTCTTTTCTGTCCAATTTTTATAATATTTTGAAAATAAAATAATACTGTAACAGAATGTGATACACATACCTTAACAAAATTCCTGTGCTTTTGATAGAGGCAAATTTTGTATCTATTTCAACATTCTTTTTCAGTCGTCATTCAAAAAAGATTTTATCTGGACTGATGACAATGTGAGTGAAACAATAGAAACAGATTAGGCATTTTAGAATCAACATTCAGTAAAATCAGTTATGGTACTGTGATCGTGGAAATGTCAAATCATATTTTATAACATTGGAAAGAAATCTGAATGCACTATAACATATGCAGATGAATGAAATAGTCATGGGTAGATAAGCATGTGGTACCCATGGTTTTTTTCTTTAATTCAGTGAAGTTGTAATCAATTATGTCAAATGAACCCCACAATTTCTGTTTACAGATTACAGTCTGTCTTTGGGTGGGTTAATTTTGAATGTAAACCACTCTGCCTTTAAATCATATATGTATTTCCAGTTTCAGTTCATGCGTTTTAATGTGAAACCATCAGGTTTTTCTTTATCACATTAAAAAAACTCATCATTTTTGCTAGGATATTTTCTCAAGAGAACTTTGTAGAAAAGAAAAATCACTGAAATTAAATGTGCTTTTTTTTTCAGTTTCTACAATAGAAAACAAAAGAGAAAAAGAAAAACTGAGAGACAAAAAGTCAATTTACCTCAAGAAGCTAAACTAGCTGAAAATATTCATTTTTAAAACAAGATTTAAAAATCTGATTATTGTAAAGAGTGTAAATTTCATTTTGTTGTGTTTTTGTTCTGCTGTTACTATCATCTTGTTTGATTTCAGAACAGCTTACTTCAAGACATTCCTACCAATGTACTTGTGAACTCAAAAGTCACCCTTTCTAAAGACAGGACAAATGTCAAACAATTTAGAAGAGAATAATGAACCATTACTTCTTCATAAACTTGCTAATTACTAAAGGACTGAGATCTATAGCTACCATACATGATGTACTGTCATAACGATGGATTTGACTTTGATAATACCTCATAGAAGTCTAAAACTTTATGTCCATACAGTTAAATTATTACCCAGGTGGCATATTTCTTTTTCTAAAATGTAGCTATATGTAGCCTTGGGGAAGGCAATGAACTGTCCAGCACTTTTTTTTTTTCTTTTACTTCCATCAGCACAAATGCACAGCATGAACAGGCACATCTGAAGCAACACAAGCTCATTATCTCTGATTTTTCATACCAAGCAATTTTTTGCATCTATGTTTCTCAGTCTGCGGCTGTATTTGCTTGTCATCTGAAATCTAGATATGTGAAATCTGAAATATATGGAAAATATCATATTCAAGGTTTGGTTTGAATATGAAAAATCTTTGATTCCTTCCCACACTTTCTTTCCCGGGAAAGCCCTCTGCTTCTTAATATGAAAAAATATGTTCTTTATATATATCTGAAAACAGATGTATTTAAAGAATAAGTATTAAGTTTTTGTTAAAAGTCATGTTCTTTCATAAAGTTACAATAAACTTCCTTTTGAGTTCTATGGAATCCAGTTATTTTCACACTTGTATCAGGAATGCACAATGTAATTCTTTAAAAAAAGAAGTCAGTATAAGGATTAAGGAAAATACACATAAAAATAGGAATGTCAAATATGTTACTGCAGAGATTTTACGAATCATGGTTGTTATTATACACTGAAATATCTTTGCAGTCTGGAACCAGAAAGGCGATGTCCCCTCTCTTCTCACTATAGGTGGGATGAATGGTACTGACTGTGGCCCTGGTAATTCTGTCCCCAAGAGAGAACATGGGCACTCTTCTGGCTCTACTCTTTGGCAGTCAGTTTTGACAGTGGCATACTCCACTCTGACATGTGGAAACTGTTCTAGGCAATGAGGGATTCATACTTCTTAATGAAACTTAAACTTTCTGTGTGTTTTNAAATTTTTTCTTCTAATTTCAGAAAACATTGTTGACTTCATTAGAAGGGTTTTAAGATAAGATGGCTGGGGAGAAGATTACAACCAGCAGTGCTGCAAGAAAGCAATAGACAGGTCTGCTGAGGAAAGGTCATGGGCTGGCATGAAGGAAAGGGATCAAAAACTCAACACAATTGAGACTGGGGTTGTATCCAGCACCTGTATGTGGGCATGGAAGTGCCTACAGGGCACCATGATGGACAAATCCCCCAAATTATGTCTGAGAACATGTTGAAATGGCAAGGTGCTCTGCTGAGGCCAAGTTTGCTGAGGAGGAGGAAGAGGAGAGGTTTGTGGTGGCAAATCCTCTAGTCTTCACAAGAGCAGCCCAAATGCAAGAGGGGGTGAACAGCACTGCTGGAGGATGACCAGGACAAACTGACCCTTGCTTAGCAACAAGTTGGTTTTTGAGCCATATGGGGCAGAAGGCTGATAAGAAACAGATCCTGCAGTAAATCAGATAAATGTACAATCATACAGAATGATAAAATTATCTAAGGTTCCAATAAAGGCACTGAAGTGCAGCACCTTTTCAAGTTATGCTGGAAAATGACATATGAATCATTTATGCTTTAAATGCATCCTGCAGAAGAGCTATGCCACCTCTATTCCAAAAATAACTGAGGTCATGTTGGATTTTTACAGTCCTCCACATTCAGTCATGAATAAAACATTCATTTTTATTTTAATAGGATCCATAAAAATGTTCATCTAATAATATATATGTTGTGTGTAGTTTCTAACAAAACTCAAGAGGAAGGAGTTTTGGTGGGTTTTATTTTGCAAGTATTTATTTAAAATTATTTATATATAGTAGGATGTTTCTAAGTACTGGAAAGGTAAACACATTGTTTGTTATTCAAAACCAGCTATGCTGAAATATTTTTAAATTATACTACATAAATATGATATAGTAGACACAATACAGATAATGTTATAGTCACACTCATGGCAAGGTTTTCTTCTGCTGAAGTGAGCCATTGGTCTGTTTGATTGGCTTGTACAGTTCTAAAGAGTCTCGCTTCTTTTTTAGAAGTACAAATAGCTCAGCTTTAAGGCATGGATTAGCTCTTTCCCTCCTTTCATAATAGCTGTATGTCTTGGTGGAACAGAAACTGTCTTTCTTTTAGAAAAGTGCTGACTGAGAAACAATTTTTCAGAAAATATTCACTAAAGTTATACCATTTGAATTATATTGTTTTATTTGCTCTTATTTTTTCTTCTTAGTGATGCATGAAAGTAATTTGGAAGTATTCTGCTGAACTCCAGCTTTTTCTCCAGAAAGGTAAAACACTCCAGTAGGAAGTACATTTTAGCAGCCCTGGGTTACAGTTTGTTCAGCCTAAAAGATGTACTTTCAGTTGTTTTTACTGTAGGCATTCACAAAAAAAGATCAAGATCTAAGAGCTTGTAATAATAAAGTTTGCTGATTCAGTTAATTTGCCACACTCAAGTGTTTACCCAGGCCATTTGAGATGACCTAGGTACCTAAGAGGGCCATGTGAGCCTGACAAACCAGGACCTGCAGGAGATGCTTGATCTTGTAAATGGACAACTGGAAGCCAGGCAGGACATGGTAAGACACCAAGATGAGATTCCATATTCTTTTCTTATATTAAAAAAATCAGCATTAATCATGCAGACAGGGCCTCCAAGAGGTTATATACCTGATCACAACTCACTTCTCCATATACAGACCTCTGAAGGCTCAGTGTAGCTGGCTGGTAAGGCTTTTTTTAATTGTTGTATTCAAGAGTTTGGTAGATTTATAGTTCTGTTCNTTTTTTTTTTTCTTTTACTTCCATCAGCACAAATGCACAGCATGAACAGGCACATCTGAAGCAACACAAGCTCATTATCTCTGATTTTTCATACCAAGCAATTTTTTGCATCTATGTTTCTCAGTCTGCGGCTGTATTTGCTTGTCATCTGAAATCTAGATATGTGAAATCTGAAATATATGGAAAATATCATATTCAAGGTTTGGTTTGAATATGAAAAATCTTTGATTCCTTCCCACACTTTCTTTCCCGGGAAAGCCCTCTGCTTCTTAATATGAAAAAATATGTTCTTTATATATATCTGAAAACAGATGTATTTAAAGAATAAGTATTAAGTTTTTGTTAAAAGTCATGTTCTTTCATAAAGTTACAATAAACTTCCTTTTGAGTTCTATGGAATCCAGTTATTTTCACACTTGTATCAGGAATGCACAATGTAATTCTTTAAAAAAAGAAGTCAGTATAAGGATTAAGGAAAATACACATAAAAATAGGAATGTCAAATATGTTACTGCAGAGATTTTACGAATCATGGTTGTTATTATACACTGAAATATCTTTGCAGTCTGGAACCAGAAAGGCGATGTCCCCTCTCTTCTCACTATAGGTGGGATGAATGGTACTGACTGTGGCCCTGGTAATTCTGTCCCCAAGAGAGAACATGGGCACTCTTCTGGCTCTACTCTTTGGCAGTCAGTTTTGACAGTGGCATACTCCACTCTGACATGTGGAAACTGTTCTAGGCAATGAGGGATTCATACTTCTTAATGAAACTTAAACTTTCTGTGTGTTTTCAAGTATCACATATTTCTGAGTTATGGATATGTAATGGAAGAATCTTAGCCAGTCTCTGTACTCCACATCTAATCATTTTAAAATAAACATAATATGGAATGAACAAAAAAAAAAAAAGAGAAAAGAGAAGTTCAAACATCCTCATTCTGGAGGTAGAAAGAATACAGAAACGGTACAAAGGGTCTGTATAGAGACAATTTGTGAAGTTAAGCAGAATAACTCCTCCCACGTAATCATTGAGTAGACTGTATGTATAGCTCCTGCCCTCTATCCCTCACTGTGGTATAAAAACGTCCTTGTAATCTTAACACTGTTTTCAGCACAGGACCAAAACAGTAGCAGAACCTATTCTAAAGAAAATTAGCTCTGTTCCAGCCAGACCCACTACAAGTGAAGGATACATTCAGAGAAAGAGATCATTTAGAATACAATTTAGTGGTGAACTTTATACAGTTATGGCAGTAGAATAAATGATCAAGCTCTTTTTTCAGTGGCCACAACAAAATTAAAATAGTGGTGCAGGGGAAAACAAAGGATATATATANTGCCACCTCTATTCCAAAAATAACTGAGGTCATGTTGGATTTTTACAGTCCTCCACATTCAGTCATGAATAAAACATTCATTTTTATTTTAATAGGATCCATAAAAATGTTCATCTAATAATATATATGTTGTGTGTAGTTTCTAACAAAACTCAAGAGGAAGGAGTTTTGGTGGGTTTTATTTTGCAAGTATTTATTTAAAATTATTTATATATAGTAGGATGTTTCTAAGTACTGGAAAGGTAAACACATTGTTTGTTATTCAAAACCAGCTATGCTGAAATATTTTTAAATTATACTACATAAATATGATATAGTAGACACAATACAGATAATGTTATAGTCACACTCATGGCAAGGTTTTCTTCTGCTGAAGTGAGCCATTGGTCTGTTTGATTGGCTTGTACAGTTCTAAAGAGTCTCGCTTCTTTTTTAGAAGTACAAATAGCTCAGCTTTAAGGCATGGATTAGCTCTTTCCCTCCTTTCATAATAGCTGTATGTCTTGGTGGAACAGAAACTGTCTTTCTTTTAGAAAAGTGCTGACTGAGAAACAATTTTTCAGAAAATATTCACTAAAGTTATACCATTTGAATTATATTGTTTTATTTGCTCTTATTTTTTCTTCTTAGTGATGCATGAAAGTAATTTGGAAGTATTCTGCTGAACTCCAGCTTTTTCTCCAGAAAGGTAAAACACTCCAGTAGGAAGTACATTTTAGCAGCCCTGGGTTACAGTTTGTTCAGCCTAAAAGATGTACTTTCAGTTGTTTTTACTGTAGGCATTCACAAAAAAAGATCAAGATCTAAGAGCTTGTAATAATAAAGTTTGCTGATTCAGTTAATTTGCCACACTCAAGTGTTTACCCAGGCCATTTGAGATGACCTAGGTACCTAAGAGGGCCATGTGAGCCTGACAAACCAGGACCTGCAGGAGATGCTTGATCTTGTAAATGGACAACTGGAAGCCAGGCAGGACATGGTAAGACACCAAGATGAGATTCCATATTCTTTTCTTATATTAAAAAAATCAGCATTAATCATGCAGACAGGGCCTCCAAGAGGTTATATACCTGATCACAACTCACTTCTCCATATACAGACCTCTGAAGGCTCAGTGTAGCTGGCTGGTAAGGCTTTTTTTAATTGTTGTATTCAAGAGTTTGGTAGATTTATAGTTCTGTTCTTTGTTTGTTAGGGTTTTTTTGTGGTTTGTTCTTTTTTTTTCCTTTATAAGACTTTCTTTGTTCCTCTTTGCAGGGAAAATACATTTCAAGTGAAGTTTGCTCACTCTGACTTCCCTTTCAGACATTGCAGAGAGGAAGATAACCTATAGAAATTATACTGTGAACTGCATTCCCAGATTTGAAATGTAGCTAGCTACCTCAAAAACCAAGAAATTAGTCTTTGCCTAAACTTTAGCATTTTGAAGAATTTTCTTAAATTTGGTGCTTACTTTCCCTCTGACTTCTGTAAATATTTTTTTGAATTTTGATAGTTATATTATTAGGGAGTAATGAAGATTAAATCTGAGATAAATATTTAAGAAAGGAAATTATGACCTGTAACAGATCACCATTAATAATTAAATGAAATATAAATGAAGATTAATATCATTCTGTTATGAAATTTTGGAAGGGGAGGCTGAACTTTGTTTAGTATATATAGTCTTCAAACAGAATATATTCAGGGTTGTGTTTTTTTGTTATTTGTTTTTTGTTTATTGGAATCTTTTAAAGCATGTTACTTAATGCAAAATATCTTCTGCTCCTGAAGAGCACACCCTGTAGGAAATAAAGGAAGCTAAAAAAATGCAAAATGTTTTTCCTTGTTCCCAAATACAAAAAGGAAATTTTATTTTTCTGAGGTGTCATCTATCTGTTCAAACAAGTAAAACCTATTTTAGAGGGATAAAAGGATTCTTACATTCCTTGCTACCATGAAAAGTAGTTCCAGAAGCACTGTGGAGTTCTATTCACATCTTTCAAGTTCATGTCACTGTAATTCAGTGACTTTGTGACTTACTACTATCTTACTACTATCAACTTATCTTGAAAGAAATATCCAGATTATTAATGATCACCTTGAGCATGACACTCCATCAAAATAACAATGCAAGACAAAAATTTTCTCAGAGACCTGTTGCAAAGAGAACAGAAGTGTACTTCTTCAAACCTTGAATCACTAATAAATTAAATAAATGAAGCTTTTCTGAGTAAGGACTGGACAATTACTAACTCATTTGAAATTACTTTCTGATAAGCTAACTCTGATTGCTGTCAGCAGAGGTCCAACAGTTCTGCCTTCTTCGTAACAGGAAAGTCTCTAATATGAAATCATTCATGATTTGAACAGTCCCTGAGATATATTTCACTTAAAATTTTGTCTTATTTTGAGCAACAGGAACATTCCAAATTAAAATTTTCATGAAAAAATGTAATGAAGTATAAGTAGGACTCAGAGTTAATAGTAGCATATAACTCACTTTGATCAGGTGTGAAGGAGCAGGTATCTGGTCCATAATTTAATTGGACAAAACCATACAGGAAAAGTCAAACAACTTCATTAGAGATATGAACACCAGAAGAGAAAATTGCATAATGACATATTAAATAATGACAGATGTAATTGGCTGTACGTTTGCTTTTCTTTCTTAAAGGATGGAGTGGGCAGGTTTTAGATTACTTTCTTTTAAATTTACTAGAACCAAAACTATTGATGGATGAAGTCTATAAAGGGCTATGATAGCTAAAGATAATTTTATATGTGTTCCTTAATATTTAGTGCAGCTATTCACAAAACTTGAAGTACTTTTACGTAAAAAACTTTTTTTTTCTCAAGGTATGCACATATAACTCCTCATCCACACACACATCCACACACACACACACACACACACACACACACATATATATATATATATATACACTTCCTGCCCTCGTGTGTGACAACCTTTTTTTTATTTTTAATGTTCCATTTATAGCTTAGCAATAGAATAATTTTTTAACCTGAAGTTCTTCTTCAGTGTACTCAGAAGAATGGAAGTAAGGCTGAAAGTTTTGACTAAGTATCTGTTATAGGCTAAAGGCTTTTTTCTGTTAATAATTAGATTATTAAAACACAATATATTGCATAATGTAGGGTAACAAGCCTTGGAGCAGATTACAAAATTCAGAAATCAACTTTGTTGGACAGGTAGTGTGATCAGAGCCAAGAAACTGTAGACTTCTTCCTTCCTACTGGGATAATTTTTATATGCCCTCCCATAAAACGTAGGCTCCATTCAGAGGTTAATGCCTCTTTTAGCACAGTAGGTGGTGGTGGAGTCTTGGAGTCAGAGAAGAAATGGTGGAGCCTCTGGAGTCAGAGAAGAAATCAAAACTTTTGGCTAAGCGCTAGAAAATTATTTGGGAGGGAAAATCCCAAAGTTAAATTTCATTACCTGTCTTCACATTTAGGGTCTCACATAAATCACAAATGTCTAGCATTTCTTCACAGAAACTCATGGCACAGCTGAAGAAAGGATTCAAGACTTCAATCAGGGCTCTATGTTTCTTATTTCAATGTGTGCAATGCACTGTTTGACCTAGAGACCACTCAAGGATATCCAGCATTTTGCTTGTTATATGAAGACTCTGTAAGCCTGACTGAGGGCTCCAGGTTTCATGGTACACTATCCAAAGTTCAGGTACACCTCTCTGTATCCCATAAAGAAACCAGTTTTCCTGTAAGCTATATCAAATTATCACTTAAAAGTGAGCTGTCCAGGAAGTGGAATCCGGAACCACATGTGGTCCCCAAGTCTTTCCTATAGTATGTATAGAAATGTTTTTTAGAGCAAAGATTAAAAAAAACCCCGAGTTTCTGAGGAAGAAACTTGCCTTGAGTCATCAGAAAACACTAAGCACTATGATCCTTAAAATTATATGTCCAAGGCTGTAGTTTCCATCCACTTGGGATGCAGAGAAAATTCTCTCTTAAGGATAATCAACAGACTCAACTGTGTGATCAAGAACAACTTAACTTGTAAATAAAAGCTAGGAGAATAGTCAGTGGTCATACCTGCCCTTTTTGAATGTCCTAGAAGCTAAAACACTCTTAAAAATACAGGCAGGTTCCTCAGACTGTCTACCTTAGATCTATTCAAATTCCCATTGACCCATCCCTCAGTACTTTTTCATCTTCTCTTGTTAACCCCCTGTTCAGGAAAAATGGAAGTCCATAAGCAACGACTGCATTGTGTGAGTAGGTGACCTTGGAGTGTGCATGTCCTGAAGATATTCAGTTTCTGGCTGTACGCTGACTTTTGTGCTGACTGTGAAGATTCTTAGAGCCCAAGGAGTGACAGAATTGCAATGGCTCAGTCTCTGTTCATGTTAAGCAAAACTATTACATGATATGAAGTTTCTGAGAAGAATCTTTTTTCTTTAAGACAGAATTGTAGAACTTCAAGGCATCATCTCCACTTAGTATTTGCTGAAAGTGAACTAGTCTTTATCAGCTCTAGCCCCATTTTGAATTTATTTTTTCCCTTTCCTGACAATGGAAATTATTACATATTTAATATTTTGGAAGAGAAGGTCCCTGAAAAGTTACGCACTCAAACGGTTTTTAGGAGGTCAAATGCAGGCATCCTGATTCTGTCAAAATTCAGAGTACAATATCAGTCACTTTTGAAACTTTTGGTGTAGGAACTCTATTTTCCAGCATTATTTTTCATAAACTTAGTACTTCATATTTCTTGTTAGACTATGGCTTCATTTATTTAAAAGTAAAAAAACTCCAAAACATTAACAATTAATTAGTCCAAAGACTTGGCTATTAATATTAAATAATTACAACTTCCACAGACCTATTACAGCCAGATTCCTTTACAACTATGAAAAAACACTCCAATTTATTGTTTGTTATTTAGATAGCATCTGACCCTGATCTTCAGTACACCTTCACCAGTTTTGTATGTGCAACCAGATCTACCTGATTTACATCATTTATCAGCGACAACAAAACCAGTTCAAATAAGTTCAATTACTAGAAACCACATTATCTTCATCACTCTTTCTGTAACCTGAAACAACCATTCATGTCATAGACTAACTATTAACTACATAGGAAAGTACTTCGTACTCTATATTCCCCTTCAGCTCTGCTAGATCTAGATAAATTGCCATAATAAAAGCCACTAGTGAATGAGGAAATACAGCAGTGGAAGGGAGAGGGAGAGAAAGAGAAAGAGAAAGAAAGGAGAGTTTATCTGCTCCTCTATTAGATTAATCAGATCCTTTACACAGATTTTAAATGCCTGTGACACGTTTTTTATTCTCAGCACAATAAAATTCTATCATGCAGCTGGAAGAAAACATCACTCATACAACTGGCAAAAAGGCAGCTACCACAAAAATCATACATGAGATATTTATAGTTAACTCATGTGCTTTTTCTTACAATCTAACCCAATGAATAAGTAAAATGAACCTTAATAGAAGAAACACAAATTCCCATATGAAGCTTATGTAGGAAAAATCAATAAAATGACCATAACTTACCACCTAAAGTGGGTGTCTATAAACAGAAAATCTCTCTCTTTCAAATACAGAAGAGAGGGAAGAAGAGAAAAAGACAAACAAAGGAAACTAAAAGAAGTAATCTCTCCGACAGCTCTTTTTACATTTTTTTTGTGAGCGTCTTCAGTTTAATGAGCACATTTGTTGTGAACTCCTTCTAATTGTAGTGTGCCCAGGGAGCAGACATCCTGTTACCTAAAATGTTACTACACTTGTGATGATGAACTGGCTACACATCATTCTAGTAAATTTGCTTTATGCTGTATTACTGCAGCTGAAATTTACTGCAACTGAATTTGTTCTGCTGTTGTTTCAGGGATTTTTCAGGCTTTCCATTAAAAACCCTATTTTTAGTCATTTATATTGGGGATGCTGAAGGGTAAAACATGCAAACTACAATTGACTAACACTTCATTTCCTTCACTGCTAAATGAGATTCTTGAAATTACTTTATAAAAGCCAGTATGTGCTGACAAATTAATTTATGGTGAGAAATACTCCACATTTTCAGATCAATTTAATATTGTGGGTTGTTTGCCTCCTCAAACTTCTGTCTGTTTTATGGTGAGATTGGGCTATGAAATTTGGAGCCAGGGTCTCAGCTGCTGTAAATAGACCTAGACCTACTGAAGTCAATAGGAGTCTATTGATTGACATCAGCTGGATTTTCTTTTTGTAATTCTTTTAACTATGTATGAATAAAAGATACTTCAACAGTGTTTTTAATCAAGGAGATAGTTTATCACATGATTTATAATATTCCTAGTGCTAAGAACTGCTATTTTATTTCAGGCAAACTACTATAACACCCACTTCAGCTTGATCTGCTAAAGGCTGTGATGAAGAACTCCTTTATTTCTGTAGAATACACTTCAGTAGAAGCCAGAGAAATCCTTGATGCTGTGAAAGAACTGCACAGCAATAGCTAAAGCATCATTTAAGCTTTAGTTAAAAAAAAAAAATATAGCACCATGAGGACTGTTGCGAAGAAAATTTACTCAGTTGCAGGTAGTACCAGTATGTGGGGAGCTCTGCTTGTTTTTCTCAATTGAACAAGGCTTTTGACATTGTCTCACATAAAATTCCAATAAGTGGGCAGTGAGGTGCACTGAAAACTGCCTGAACTTCTGGGCTCAGACTGCCGTGATCAGTGGCACGAACTCCATCTGGAGGTCAGCAACTGCTAGTGTTTCCCAGGAACCAGCGATGCTGAATACCTTCATTAACTACCTAGATGGCAGGGTGCCTAAGTACACTTTCAGCAAGTTTCCAGGCACGACAAAACTCAGAGTAGTGACTGATATTCCAAAGAGGAATGTTGCCATGCAAAGGGACCTGCACAGAGTGAAGAAACAGACCAATAGGAATCTCATGGAGTTCAACAGGTGAAAATGCATAGCTCTGCCATTAGAAAACAATGCACCAATACAGTCTAGAGACAAACTGTATGGGAAGCAGCTTTGCAGAGGAGGCCCTGATCTCCAGGTGGACACCAAGATGCTCATGAGGCACCAATGTGTCCCTGCAAAAAAGAGTTCCAACAAGCTTCTGGGCTGGATTGTGAAAATCCATTGCCAGCAGGCTGAGGGAGAGGATCCCTCCCCTCTACTCATCTCTGGTAGGACACAGTTGGAATATGAGGCCTAATTCTGTCCTTGCCAGCAGAAGCAAAACATGGACATACTATGGCGCATCCAGGAAAGAGCCATAAAGATGAACAAGAGCTTGGAAGATTTTTCATATGAGGAAAGAAGGAAAGAGTCTGGTTTATTTGATCCGGAGAAGGCTCTGAGGACCAAGGGAGTGATGGATATTTTTTGTTTAAAGAGCTGATGAGGAAGAGTACTAGAAAGATGTCATATATTTTCAAAACCAAACTGCATATGTGTTGACTTTGCTCTGAGCAGTGAGGTTATGTCGGACATTTTGCAGAGATTACCTCTGACCACAATGGTTTCATTAAATAGGGTAGATATAATTTTTCCATTGTTACATAAAATATTTTTTCCTTATGATTTTTTTCCTTATGATTTTAGCTATGCAAGAGTCTTAAAAATGTATCCTTTTCCTTGTAACTCTGCAATTATTTAAGATTTTTTTTTCTTCAGAAAATAAAGAGTTTCAATAAATTTATTTTATAATCATCAGTCTATAAGAACCTGATGGAACATTCTACATGGTAAATTTAAATGTAGATGCAATAAATATTAAGAAAGAAATAGTCACCATTATTGTCCTTCCCTCAAAGGAATCTCTTTCATTCTAAAACATTAGCTACTGTATTTTTCATTTAAAAGACATAATGAAAACGCATGCACTCCATTTCCCCATAAGAACTGGGAACATAAGATGTTCCTATGTTCTAATAGAATGAATTCTCTTGGCTGTTTGTTTGTTTGGGTTTTTTAAGTTAAAATATGTCTAGAAGTAGTTCAAAGGTATTATAAGACACAAGCTAGTTATCAATTTCAGTAAAATTTATTTTAATGATCACAATTAATAAAATGTTGATTAAAAAGAAAGTCAATGGTATTACAAAAAAATGCGCAATTTCCAACAGCTATAGTATCAAGGATATTAAGGCAATGTAAGGAAGCCTGTAGATAGATATTTTAACCTGCCCTTTGGTGCAGTGCAGCCCTGTCCAGTGGGCAAAATATTTGCTCTTCCAAGGTAATTGTATTAAAACTAGAAATAATTTATCTCTGAAAGAGATGGTTTCACATTCTGCATGAACCTCCAATTTGCATCAGAAGATGGAAAATCACTCCAAGCTTCCACTTAATTTGGTAATGGAATTTTAACAAGAGTTTCCTAGGTTTCCCCTCAGGCACATCATTGCTGTGTTTTTTTTATATTTTGAAGGACATTGGGAAGACACCTGCTGCTGAAGTATGGTGCAGTATACTACAAGAGGACATTTCATTTGTAGCACAGCAAGATGGAATTTCCCAGAGGCCCTTCAGGGGACGCGTCATATAGAAGAAATACTTGCCCACACACAAGCACTGCAGCAAACTGTTCTCCTTTTGTACCTAGATGAGTAAAAATGTCAATTTAATGTTTAATTTCTGCATTTAATTTATTATGCCTAATAGCTAGATATTTAAAACAAAAATAAGAGTTTTGCAATATCTTCTGGGCTTGAAATATTACAGATACATGAGAGTCCCCTTGATATACCTGTTGAAAAATATTGGCAAGATTTAAAAGGAAAAATTAAAAAAAATCTGTTCACTAAAGATCATTAATAGTTATTTTAAATATTAATGTTGAAACAAGCATTTTCTAAATAGACCTACATCATGTGCTTCATGTAAAGATTGGTGTTCTAATTGCCTTGTTTAGTGAACAGTATAAAGCTAAATACTCTGTAAAAAAGCAAGGGTAGCAAATTAGTCTACTTCCTCTTTCCTAGGCAAGTTCAAGAGAGCATTAACAGTTTGGAAATTATAGCCATGAAAAGACAACATTTGCTGTCTTTTAATGCTCTTCAAATCCTATTGTGTTTGATTTGCAAAGGCCATATTTTCCTAAGGAATAGGTTAACTGAAGAAAAAGAAATCAATTTCTTCTTGAACTTCCTTTAATTGAAGATTTAATTTCAATTTTCCTTGCTGCAATGTCAAACGTAGGCAATCACAATTAAACAAACACACACAAAACCTGCAGTGACATGAAAAATGATCAGTATGGTGGTGTAAAGACCTGGTATAATTCCCCTCCCCTTCCCCCCATGCCTTTTCCTGTGAAAATCATTTGCAATTTTTTAAATTATGGCTTCTCAAAGGAGTTTTCAAACCTCTAAATGTGCCCAAGACTAATCCTTAATGTTAATGAAAAACTGAAGTCGGTCTTGAAGCAGTGCAGATAATTCCTACCGGATGAACCAGGAGGAATCAAAGCCAATTGAGTGCAGGGAGATGGATAAATGCACATATCCTTGAACCCTGTGCAGGCTACTCAGGGCAGAGCTGCCGATCAGTCAGGAAGAAACATCACTTATTAGCTGCACTAATAAGTTTCACATATACAAGCAGTTCAGACAGCTCAGAATGAAGCTGTGGGAAGGTGATCTTGATTCTGCCTGCACCTATTCACGTAGATACAAGTTCTGAGAAAGTCAGACTTGTTTAGGACCGCAAAATTAAGACAAAGATGAGAGAGGAAGTCCTGTTGGCCTTGCTTATTTTCCCATGCTTTCTCCTCAAAGTCAGAAAACCCCAATAGAATCTTCTCAGTCTTATGGTGAGAAGAAGAAGAGGAGGAAGAAGAAGAAAGAAAAGATAAAATAATACAAGATACATTGTTTTAAGGTGAGATTTTTAGGGGGAAAAAAGGAGGGATGACTAGTTTTCCTTTTTCATAATTCACTGAGTTTCTGGATTCCAAATATTATTTGTCTTTTCAAGAAGAAAATAAAATGCTTTGAAAATCTCTGGAAAACTCAGAGAAGGAACAGAAAAAGATTTTTTTTGAAAATCAAACAAAATCTCAACTGAGAGCAATGCATTTTTAACTGATCCTATATGGGAAGACTGAAGCCCTCCTCCCTTTTTAAGATACTTAGTTTCAATCATGAAAAGGTTATACTAAAAAACAAAATTTGTGTAGCTATCAACTAACTGTGCAAAGAAAAGTCAACAGTTTTCTATGCTTACAGGCAGAACTTCTTTCAGAAGGACATTCAGTCTAAGTTTTCATTTTATGGCATTATTTTTCAAAGTCAAACATGATGCTTACAAGGGACCAGAGAAGCTCTTACCATACTCAGTTTTGTGATGACTAAAAGAAAAAATTTGGTTTGGTGGGTTTTTTTGCAGCTTTTTGGCTAGAGACTCAGTCTGCAGTACATTTACTCTAAGGTGGGGTTCTGAAATTATTTATAATTGGCTGAAACAGAAGCTGCAGAAAGGCAATGCCTCATGTACTGCTTTTAAAAATATTAGTGTTTGTTATCTATAAGCACAGTGTGAGTTTCTGTCATTTCTTGTGAAAGTGAAAAGATTTTTTTTTATCTGAAGTTCTTAGGGAGACAGAAGAAAAATGTCAATGGATAAAAAACTGCATACTATTTGTCTGATCGTTCAACTGTCATGAACAAACAACTGAGACAACAAATTAGCCATTTGCAAATACTACCATGAGCATGAGCAGGGTAACAGCCTCTACAGAGTTGAAGGAGTTAAAAGACAATGAGATCCCTGTGTCTTGTTTAAGATTCTATCTTTCTTCTCCATTTCAGCCATTTATTTCCCTTCATACACACAAGGCATAGAATAACAGGAAAATATATGGAAGACAATATCAAATTCAGACACATGGATTCTTGTGGCCTCAGGTACATGCCCTCATCTATATAAATGTGTTATTATTTAATGCAATCTATCCTACAGATGAGGTAGACATTTTAAAAGCAGAGGATTCAAATAATTTGGCTGTGTCTTATAATCCTTCTTCCTACTTGGGAATCAAAGAGAGTCTAAAAATATTTGCAAGGCTATCACTTTTTCCACAAAAAATGCGGGGAAAAAAACAACAGAACAAAATTAAAACCCAACAGCCTAATTTAAAAAAGAAAATAGGTTAATCAATAATGAAGCGGTTTACAGCTCATTAACATGTCTATATGTTGTAGAAAAATGCTGTTATTATTAACGACGCATTGGCTTTATGTGCAAGGTTTCAGTAGCAGGGGACTACAGGGGTGGCTCCTGTAAGAAACTGCTCGAAAGCTTCCCCTGTGTCCCACAGAGCCAATGCCAACTTGCATCAGAAGGATTCACTGCTAGGAAAGGATGAGTCCATCAGCAGTTCTGGTAGTGCCCTTGGCATTACTGATTTAAAAATGGGAAAGAAGTCACTCTGATGGGGCAATTTCAGTCAGAGGAAAGAGGAGAGAGTATATGAGAGAGAAACAACCCTGCAGTCACTGTTAGCATAGGGCTGAAATCTGGAATCAAGGGAGCATGTACAACAGATTCAGAGCTAGGTCAGTTAGGTCTGNAATTAATAAGTGGTTGTATAACGGCAAGGTATAAAACTTGTCCTTTTTCAATGTTAAATCAGAGTCGGGATTTGGGGCGTGAATCCCCCTTGATTCTCAGTGTGCTTAATAAAGCACCGACACATAGTCTTCCTGTGGTTATGTGTTTCATCCGACGCTAACATCACCAAGGTTAGAGCATAAAGAGAAGCAGGAGGTGCTCTGGGAAATGTAGCTGAGATTCCTCTGCAGCCAGGTAATGACCATGGTGAGGAAAGCTGTCCCATGCAGCCTATGGAGCTCCATGGGGAACCAGAGATCCACCTGCTGTCCATGCAGGACTACAGACCAGGGCAGATGGATCCCCAAAGCGGGCTGTGATCCATGGGAAGACCATGCTGGAGCAGGCTCCTGGCAGTTCCTTGACCTCCTGAGGAGAGAAGCCCATGCTGTAGAAGCTTTCCTGGCAGGACTCGTGAGACTGTGGGGACCATGCTGAAGGAATGTGTTCCTGAAGGATTGCATCCCTTGCAAGGGACCCATGCTGGACTAATTCACGAAAAGCTGCAGCCTGTGGGAAGAACTCATAGAGTTCATGGAGGACTATCTCATGTAGGGAGGGACCCCACGGGTGATGCTGGGGAAGAGTATGAAGAGCCTCTTCCTGTGGAAGAAGGAACAGCAGAAACAATGTGGGATGAACTTACTGCAACCCCCACTTCCCATCCCCCTGTGCTACTGAGGGCAGAAGCTAGAGGAAATTGGGAGTGAAGTTGAATCCAAGAAGAAGGAAGGGTTGGAGAAAAAGTGATTTTTTAATGATTTGTTTTCTTCTTTTTTTGTTATCCTGCTTTGATTTGATTATAAATAAATAGAACTAATTTCTCTGAGTTACACCTTTGAGTTTATTTGTGATGGTAATTGGTGAGTGATCTCTCTCTTCCCTTGTCTCAAACCATGAGCCTTAACTTATATTTTCTCTCCCATGTCCAATTGAGGAGGGGTGTGTTAGAGTGGCTTTGGTGGGCAGCTGGAATGCAGACAGGGTCAAATCACCACAGAATCTGTGGTTTCAGTGGACATTGGGTGCAATCCAAATCACAATCTACACTTAACTATTATCAAAGGTCTTGAATTAGTTAACAAATAACTTTCTTGTTTACAAATTCTCTATCGTCTAAAGTGAACTGTTTCTACTTTTCAGTTCCTCTGGTGTAATACAAATATTATTATATGCAGCTAGCATATATTTATTATGTTCTAGCTAGAGGTTCAGTTCCAATATAATACATAGTCATAAAGATAAGATTTCTCTTACACCTAATATTTGCAATTTCCTGGGACAGGGTGAGTCTAAAAGAAAGGCGTGAAAGACCTCTCCTTGTTTGGAAATGCTTTTGCACACTTATTGCTGTTTGCTTTTGCACACTTATTGCTGCTCTCTTTTAGGCCATAGACTACATTTGGAAGACTTCATAAATAAATTCGGGTAACTGTATGCCACAATTATTACTCTGAAGTTTAGAGATACAGCTACCTCTAGACATTTCTAAAAAGTTTTAAAAGCAGTAGAAGACAAATGAAACTCCAGGTTCATATTCTCAAATATAGCTTTGAAATGTTGTTCAATATTTTAAGTAAAATGGAGAAATATATATTTAATAGTTATCAGTTTACTCAGTTGATACCTACATCTAGGATCAAAGTACTCAACCCAATCAGGTTCCCTACCCTAGTGCCAAAGTCACTTCAGATATGTATTAGACACTTCAAAAGAAATTAGACATGAAAAATGTGAAGATAGGAATGTATAAATCTGTCTGCTGTAAGTTAAATCCAATGAGTTGGGTTTCTGTTATCTCACTCAGATTAATACCCCTCCCCCAGCCCTCAGCCCCTAGCTGAATAGTCAGCTTTCAAAGTCAATGTCATTAATGCAGAAAATACAGTGTGCATTTGATTGGAAACTCCTCATAACAGACAGTGTAATTAATGACTTGGCTTCATTAACACAAGCAGTTGACAGACTCTGGACTTACTTAAGCCCCAACAGTAACAGCTGAATGTTGGTGGTTAGATTTGTTTGGTTTTTTCCCTTATAGATTTTTTTTTTTTTCCCACAAAGTTGCTAGGACACTAATTACTGGGTGCTTATGGGTGCTTGACCAAAAGAATACAAGTGGCTGAAGGCCAGAGTATAACCGGGGCTACACCCTTTTGTGGTCTGGGATAGTTTTTCTCTCCGAGGGAAAAAAAAAGAGATACAGTGAGGTTTGAGACAGGTGAAGGACAGGGGTGGGGGCAGCTTCACTCGCTCTTGGCATTGGAGAGAGGACAGTCAGGCCTCTCTTGCTGCAGGAGGAGTTTTTCACTGCCATCACCTGGTCTGGTCCTGAGGAAATCTACCAGCATCTCCTTGTGTGCCCAGTGTTATAAATGAATCAGCCAATTTAATGATCAAAGGAATTTATTAAACAATCAAAGTAAAATTGGAAAAAGCCACAAGCAAAACAGCACCGAGATGGGCAATCGGTGCTGGGTGAACCAGGTTCAGACAGCTCCATACCCCTGTAGCTCACAAAATACTGTTCTCACAGGGTCTTTTTTATACTATTTTCAGACTTCATGGGATACCGGGGGNGCACAGATGCTCGGGACATAAGATGCGGGCGGGGGGGGGGGGAGGGGGTGTCTTCCTGCTTCCTCTGCTGATCTTGTTCCTTTTTCACTTATTAAAGCATGTTCTTTCTTGCGGCTGCTTCTTACAAAGAGTTTTCCTGGAATACACCTAACACTGGAATCTTGTTAGACGATAATCCTCTTGAATATCTTTTTCTGGCGACAAATATTCATCTTATCATTAATGCATATTGCTGGTGTTTTGCCAGATGAAATAATCCTCCAGAATACCCTTCTTTTGAGACAGGAATTCATCCCTGGTAGCTAATACCTGTCCTCTTATCACCTGGTGCATATTGCTCTTTCCCATTACTCAGTTTCCATTAAAAGATACTGTAGTTTTAGTCCTTAGCACGAATTTATTCTAAATCATATATTACACCCAGTAACTCTGTGCTTGCCTCCTCCTGCCCTGCTGGAGCTTGGCCAGCCCCCTCCCACCTCCGCCAGCTTTTCTTCAGCACTGCTTTGGATACGCTGTGTCCCCGCACTGCCCGGCCCTGCCAGGACATCCCTGCCCTTCCAGCTACCACCGCAGACCTTTGGTACATCCCATCCACCAGCCCGGGATTCTCCACTGCTCCAGCTTGGTGCTCTCAGAGCCCTGCACCAAGACCAGACTTTCCCAGGCTTTGTGAAACAAAAGCCCCCTCGAGGTTCCTGGTTTTGTTTATCATTAATGCTGTAGTTGTTGTTGCTTGTTTGCCTTGTTATACATACTAGTAAAGAGCTGTTATTCCTATCCCCATATCTTTGCCTGAGAGCCAATTTAATATCAAAGTTTTAATAATTTGGAGGGAGGAGGTTTGAATTCTCCATTCCTCCCTAGCAGACACCTGTCTTTTCTAACCAAGACACTGAACTTCAAAGATTTTGGTACTGGAATTACCATAAGGTTTTAAAACTTCAGTGCCTATATAAACATTTTATGAATCGTCCATATTTCCTAGTTACATAATAAAACAGCCATAGTGCAAAGAAAGCAGACTCTGTGATAGTTATGACATGCTTTTCTACCAGGAGAAAATTTGGATGTTGTCGCTTTTAGAGGTAACCAGGGTGCAGAAGCAGTTAAAACTCTATGTCAGGCCTTTGTGACCTGAACAGATATTACTTATTCCTTCTATTGCAGTGACTCAGAAGCAGAAATTGGAATCCTGGCTATAGTGCTTTAAGCAATGTACAAGCACTTAGAGAGTTTCTTACTAAGTCAAAATGTTAATCTCTAATGATGCGTATGAGGCTATAGTGACCATTAACAGATGTCTTGAATGAGATTATAGATTTCTTTGTGATAGATGCTGTGGCAAAGGCTTCAAACAAAATCTAGATAAAGTAAGAGAGATATGAATTCCCACGTACTGAAAACACTTATTTGTAACTGTTCAAATTAGTTTTAATCACAATGAAGCAGAAATTCCTGGGTACCATTTGCTGATGCTTAATGCTACAAAAAACAGAATTAAGTTTTGTTCCATTGTTAGAATAGAAATATATGCAATTGACATACAAACAACAAGCTTATTTTGGAAACAGACCCAGTTTTAGACAAATGAAAAGAGATTAAATCAGAATCTTCAAAATAAAATTTACCCCCATCCCACCTCCAAGATGCCATTGAACCTGTAAGCAGCCTGCAATTGGAAATGACATTAGCTGCTCTTTGGCACAGCTGCATCCATTTGGGGGAAATCTATTGATCTGGTTTGCACTAGAGCACACTTAGTCATCTAAGTGGAGATAAAGAAAAATGCTTACAGTAAAATCCCTCACAGTTAATGGAAAGAGGAAGATGTTTCCAGGGGCCTTAGTTTCCATCACGTAAATAACTTTTTCGCTTTCAGCTGCAAGGCAAATAACAAATCCAAGGAAACTAGGCTTATTTGGTCCAATTACTGGACAACCATCAATTAACCAAGATTCAGTATTTTTTCAATACAACACTCATGCAGTACAATAATGAAACAGGTTTGAAATTTTAATGATCAGTGTATTAAAAATACATAAACTTTGGACACAGAGCATTTTTCTCAGAATCTCAGATTCAGATGCAGTCTTAATTAAATAGCTTCATTCTGAAGTATACTTTTCCAGAAGACATCATTCACAAACATCGAAGGCTGTCATCCTATGGTCTCTAAATATTGATTGTTTCTCTAATGCCATTGTTTTGGGAGGGGAGGAGTTGTGTGAGTGGAAGCCTCTAAATATGCTGAAGGTGAATCAAACACAACACTGATTTAGCAATTTCAAAAGTTTATTGCTTTGAACTGCCTTTTACAACATTTTTCAAATTCTCTGTAGTCATATAGTATTTGAAAACCTAAAACTGTCCTTCTCCTTTGCTTATATATAAATGGCTATTTATATTAAAAAATTTAAAAGGGAAACTAGAAAATTGTCTTGCATGTATGGAAAATGGAACAAGATCTAGCCTTGTACTACAGAATTGCGTAAAAGGTTAAGAGATAACTGGAACCCTGTTTGATTCATGAGTGAAGATAGGGTCATATACTCTCCATATGACATTATGGGTAGGCAGGCTTTTATCTATCTAGTCAAAGAAAAACAGTATTCTGAAAACTTGTTAGACTTGCACCTCATTTATATTTCTCATCTTACCCTCTTTTAAATTCAGCCTTCTGGACTGAGAATGTTTCATAATGGCAGATAGGATTCTGCACACCTAAGGGATGGTTCCATGAGATGGTATTAGGTCATGATGTGATTGTGATTGTGACGTGGAAAGCTGGTGTCTTTTCATTGTAGAAAACAGATATACTCCCTGATTAAGTCAGAATTTTAAATAAGATTAAGGGAGAACATTCTCTGCAGAGATAAAATTCTATTTGTCTGTTGCTATAAAAGTTCAGTTTCTTGTTCTCGTGTGCTTTAACCCATTTACTGTCCCTTAAAGTAATGAAAAATATGCAGTAAGACCTGTAAGATTATTTCCTTACTAGGTTAGGAGTTATTTTTCCCTTCCTTTTAAAATTGCATTTCTATGGGTAAAAAAAAATCCTTAAAAAGAAATAAATCATTTCTTTGTTGAGGATATTACTTTTTTTTTAATGGAAAAATGTGATTTAATTTTTCTTTTTTCAAAAAAGAACTTAGACTTTATAATAACAGAGAAACCATCTTCTGTAATTTGGTGAAAATACTTTACTATGATATCACATGCAGACAAAACCTGTATGTCTGTGAAGACTTTACAGGAGGAGAAAACCTGACAATATCAAGAATGTATTGTAATCTGTGAGGAAGAAAGTATCCAGATATTATATCTATTTTTTCAAAATAGGATCACAAGGAGACCAGATTTTCTAGAAATAACTATGTTTTATAGAAATATAGTTGTTGAAAAAAGCAGCAATTTATTTTCATGTGTCAGCCTCTTGCCTGATACCTAAAGAGATACCAAGGAAAGCTGATGTCTTCTCTCTCACTGGAGAAATTTCTGTGCTACTTTGTCTGCGTAAATGATGTGTATAGTGTGTTAGTCTATGTGTCTCTAATATCAAGACTATTTCTTTGACTTTAATCATATTTGATTTAATCAATGGTTTTTTGTCTCCTATTCTTCAGAGATGGAAAGGATGTGCTAGTAAAGTAAGCAAAAGATTTTGACTGGAAGAAAGGGATGAATTTCACTCTGAATCATTTGATTCTTAAGTCATGTCACAGCTATAATTTCACCAACTTCAGTAGCAATTTAAAGAAGAAAAACAAGATAATCAAGACTTTTTCAGATAACCATGAAAACTTAGCGTAATATGAACAACATTTTTCAACATTAGATTTCTTAAATCACTATTCAGCTTGATGATGTCAGCAAAATAATATTGAGATCCACAGAAAACTTTAAAAAGGGGTAAATGAAAAACCTTCTTTGCTTTAGAAACCAGAAATAAAGTTAATTCTGTTTTTATTCTAAACTATGTGCATATTTTCTTCCTTTTGCTGACATTCACCATTAAAAATATAGGAAAGTACCTTAAGAGCAGGAATTATTGAGTTACTTAATGATAGATCTAAATATTTGCTCTTGAAATATTGTTGCTTTTATTATTAGTTATGTTATAGTTTTTCCAATAGTAAAGAGCAGAGAATGTCATTATTAAAATTTGTCAAAATTTAAGGAAGTCTAAAGACTGATAGTTAGTTACTACACAGTTGAAAGATGTCTAATTTTTGTGCTTTAAAATAGGAAATTGCTCAGAACTTCTTTGTGAGTAATATTCTTATTGAACATTCTTCTTGCAGTGAAGCAAGAAGTTTGAATGCCTGTATATCAAAGACTTGTTTGGCTATTTGCATTATTAATGTCACCCACAACTGCATTCCTAACAAGGAGTTACATGAGTTAAGAAGAATATTACTGGCAATAAATTAAAAAAAAAAAAGCTGCCAAAATAAAATTCATGTACTATGTTAGCACTTCCTCTGTTAACATACTATTAATTTCATACACAGGACATTGTATTTTAAAAAGGTTTTAAAGCTGATTTTACGAAACAAGAATAATTTACTGTTCTTCATGTTTAGGAAATATTCCAGAGGTAAATACCAGCAACACAGACTTTTAGAATATTACCCTGTGAGATGTTGCCTGAGCATCATTTAGATTGAGTCTAAGGTGTAGTTTCTATTCTGTTTTCTACAGTTCTATTGTTCTTGATATCTTCTTCATGTCAAGGTGCTTACCAAATGTATTATATAACTCAGCTTTTTTTCTATGAGATTACATTTATATGTGAATAAATATGAGAACAAGGAAAACTTGGCTTAGACATTTTTCTTCCCCTCAATAAAGGCAATTGACCTGCAAAATGCATCTTCCTATTTATTTGGGTTTTTTCTCCTTGAATGGTTCGTTTTGTCTGAATTCCTACTCTAAAACAGGAAGCTCTTACCTCACCTGTCTTGCCTTAGTTTAGGCAGCAGCACGTGCTCTAGTTAATGCATAGGCACATAGAGTACTTTGAATCTTAAACTGATTTCATAGATTATCAATTTGCCATATATTTGCCTGTGCAGAGTTTTTTGAATTATTGTGAGGTTTTATTTTATGCTTTGGAGCACTAAATGATGACATTAAGTTAGCCCATGGTTAGGCAAAGAAATAAAAAGCCAATAGCAGGGGAAAATAAATCAGGGAGAAGATGACAAGAAGGAATACCATCAGTGCTGAGAAAGTGAGAGGGAAAGTGCTGAGAAAGCACGCATATGGAGAAAGACTAGGAAAAAAAAACAGGTCTCATTGCAGGTGTTCCTTTCAGAAAGATAAAAAGCCAGATTCTTCTCAGAGAAGCACAGTAAAAGGAGGAGAGACAATGGTTTTAGTTGTCACAATTGAAATTGTGATACTTGTGTAAATCAAACCAAAGAATAAACAAACACTAGAGAAGTTTACCTAGAGATTTTCAGAACCAAATAAGGCATGTTTTTAAGCAACCTTCTGTAACTCAGACATATCCATAGTCCAAGCAGGATTTTGGTCTAGGTGGTTTACAGAGGCCTCTTCCAATATCAGGGATTTTTTTTTGTGAGTTATGGTAGATTTTCTCTCGGTGATTTTGCTTATTTTCTTAAATGTATGTCTAGTATTAAAACATGGAGCAGTTTACGGTTGCTAGGAATATGATTTTGTATCTGTTTCTCAGAAAAAAATGAAATGCCTAATCTATAAATATTTTATGGATTATATATTTTAAGACTTGCAGCTAGAAGTATATTCAGAAAGGGGACATTTCAGCTACCTGAATGATATAAAATGTGAAAATTCTACTAATAGGAAAAATTTCTTTGATATTGATGGTCAACATCTGTAAAATTATGCACAGCTAGCTTGGGGTTTTATCAGTATTGACCTCTTTGACTATTCAGCATTTCAGTTTGCTTAAAAAATAATTGCTGTGGGATTCCTTTAAGTCTTTATCTTTAGATAACCATAAATCCTTTTTCCTAGGTTGCTCAGTGACTTTTTGTCCTTAGCTAGCATTTGCATTTCTATAGAAGAGGGTCAAATATTTTTAGCCACAACATCTCTCACATTTTATTCCCTCTAATCTTTCCTTAATTACTCCTTAATAAAAGTCCAGTAAAGGTTCAGAGTAGAGCTAATAGACATTATGTATTTAGCATAAATTCTCTGTATTTAGTCATGAAGTTCTGCACAGACAGATTATACCCCTTATAATTTTTTTTTAATTATCATGTATATTTAGAAAAAAACCCCTACAAACATAAGGAGAAAAAAGAGAGCTCCTTTCTGATAATTGACTGATTTTCCTGCTATAGTTTCTTTTTCAGTAGATAAAGCGAAAACACAAAGTCACTTATTCATGCCACAATATGCGACAGGGTACTCCAATATAGGAATATGTTGTTGGTTTTATTTTCCTAAAGTTTCTTTATTAATTCATCCAAAAATTATTTTCACAAGTTGATTCACAAATGCATATTAAAATTATATCTGAGAGACAATGGCTGTAAGCCTTCTTTCTTACAGGCCTTATCTTCCTCTCTTTTGTAGGGAAAAAGAAATACTGATTAATTTTAATAGAAAATAGAGCATATATGTATATGCTAATTTCCCCAAAATCCAATCCTATGTTTGTTCTAAAGTGAAGACAGCAATTAAAAATATGAATACAATAGAAGGAAATGAAATGCTAAGAGGTAAATTAAATATCAATTTAGAATGATGGCAAATGGACTTTATATGAAAAAATAAAAATGAAGAGAAAACCAGTGTTGGTGTTGACATACCTAATTATAAGAATATTTTCTAAAGTCTTCTATGAGGAAAGATATTGTAAAGAGAAGACCATTANAAAAAATTACTAAAAAAATACTGGTATTACCTTTTCCTACCGATTTCAAAAAAGAAATTAATATTTTCACTAATAAAGCCCCTGCATGAAAATTTTCCCTTACATAGATGAAACTAGCAATGAAGTATTACTCCTGGAGATAATTACATGATGTGATACAAAAGTTTCTGAAACGAAAAAAATGATTAATCTGTTACACACATGACACCAGACAGACCTAACATCAGCAGATTTATAAACACCAAAGCAGGTATCAACTGTGGTATAATACTGTAGAATACTAAATAGAAGTCTTTTACTGATGAAGTACTTTGTAGTCTGCTCTCTCAACTACTGTTATTTTACTTTGGCATTGTATAAAAACCTAATGTAAATTCCCTTTGTGTCAGGTTTTCAATGGCCTTTTATATTTTTGTACTTATAGATTAGATTATTGCAGTGGAAGGTGAGTGTTCTAGACAGATGCTACGTTGGCAGGTCAGCAAGGAACATTAACACACAAATTGATTAAGCTGGGAAGAGAAAACATCACACTTTGATAAGCACACAGGCTGTTCTGCTACTTCATTAAGAACTCAAAGCATGCTACAAGTTCAATTTTTGCCTCATGTCCCCACTGAGCTTTACAATGAGTCAGAGAAACCTATACAGCATCACTTTCCAGAAAGTCAGGTAGAAAGCATATGCTCTGAGTGGAATGAAGAAAATCTTCTCTTAACATCTGATGAAAATTGTGCAGAGCACTGCATAGATGAAAGACACATGATCTGTGACCACTGTGAAGTTCTTATGAATTTTAATAACTGCCATGTGTTCTCTGAAGTATATGACACTTTAACTGCTAATTTGTCAGCTATTTTTCAGATGAGAAAGTTATAGCTGATACTTGCAGAAAGTGTAGGCTTTAAATTAAAGTTGTTCATAAAAAAAAAAAAAAAGAAAGCATTATGGAGAGAACACATTCACATCCAGAACTATGTATCTTTCAAGAGTTTTGACTTTTGGAGTTATAATTGGGCTGTCATTTTGGGGTAAATAACTTGTTTTTCAAGTTAAGTTGCATCATCTGTCAAAGGACAGATAGTAGCATAAAAGGCAGCCTTAACACCGTAAGTGCAGAGAGAAGCACAAAGTAGGCACAAATTCATAGAGAATCAGTTCCTTAATCATGTAGAAATACTGCATAAAGGTGTCTGGATGTATCTGTATAGAAAAACCCTAGGAAGTGTCTCGATAAACTCTTAATGTCAAAAGAGGCAATGACAGATGGAGTTTTACTTTAGCTCCTAGAAAGGTACTTATTATCTTGAAATAAATATTTAATACACTTCATAAGGAACATCTACAGCAAAGAAAAAAAATCTTTATACATCTTATCTTATTCTGTGATATTCAGAGAAAACTTAACAAAATTGCATATTCTGTAGAACAATCTAGGGATTTACAGTCCTCTCAGGTTGAAGCAAATCAAACTAAGTGGAGAATTCAGAACTGCATTGTAAAACTGATGCTATTGAAAGCAACATGAGGTCTTTGGTCCAGTGAATAAATCACTTGTGTATATGACTACTTTGGTTTTCTTCAGAAAGAATAACCTGATTACTTGATTTATTTGAAGTAGTGCAAACTGAAAGTTTTATTTCCCAAGTCGCTGTAGGTTTGTCAGCTAGGATTTCTGAAATGTCTATCATTTTATTATTTGTATACCAAGGGATCCAAAAACTGAGATTCAAGAAACAGACGTAATTTTCAGTGATGAATTTAGGATTCTACATTCATCTGGTTCCTGAAATGAGGTAGTATTTGATAAAAATGGAGAGATTTATGAAGTAAACTTTGAATTCATGTGAAGTATTAAGAACTTGCACGTAAGAGTGAAATCACGTTCTATACAGAGTTATAGGATCATTTAGGTTGGGAAAGACCTCTGAGATAGTTGAGTCCAACAATTAACCCAGCACTGTTTTGTTGACAACTAAACCATATCCACACACCTTTTGAACTTCCAGGGATAGTGATACCACCACTGCTGGAATGCCTGACTATGCCCCTATTCCAATTTTGACAACCCCTTCCAGGAAGAAATTTTTCCTACTATGCA
>WBMY01000060.1:21876-65042 GCA_013397315.1 Donacobius atricapilla | reverse complement strand
CATCATAAAGTCACTCTTGGACAAAACTTTAGGAAGTTCATCTTCAAGGATGGGATGTGAGGACATAAAAGAAATGGAAGATTCATTATACTGTCAACCACAGAGATCCCTGAATTACTGTTGCCCTTAATGGTAAATCCATAGTGTTGTGTAAGCTCTTCTCTATCAATTTTCAACCTGCACAGACACAGGGTAAGCCCTTGTGACATCTCTGTACCTATAGCTGTCTGCATGCATAACATAGTGGTTCTACCTAAACATCGTCACAAACTGGCTCTCCACATATTTTCCTTCACTCTTCTTCCAGCAGTTCTCAGCACGGACTGGTTGTGAGATGTGTTGTTGTTTTCCAAAGTGAATTCTCCAGGGGTCACTGAAACAAAAGGGTGCAGCCTACTGGGGAGATATTCCATTCTCCTGTGCTTTCTGCATGCATCACATAATCTCCTCTTCACATAATCTGTCCTAATCTGATTAATTCAGATCACGGAAACAGAAGACACCTATTCCTTGGACTTTCCTGGATTTCCATTTTTTTTAACTGCAGTGGATTTGGGATTGTTTGAAACTATCCTGATACATGTATTTTTGTTGTCATTATCCTAATATTAATGACATTTCTGTTGAGCTCATGCTGTGTACAGATAGTATGATACAACTGTGATTTGAAAGAGCACTTGCTGAGGGAGGGAAACTAGGATGCTACGCACACATTTGTTAACAAAAAGCTGTAGTATGATGTGCCTGCTAATTTAAGGCACTAATGAAAGCCTTGGTACATCATGCTGTGTGTTCTTGGGATACTTTTTACTTTGATTGTAGAAACATGGTTTGTAGTTAGAAAGAATGTCTCTGGAAAATGAAAGTAAACTTTTCCTTCGCTTTAAAACCAGTTATTAAGAAGCTTTCATCTACAGAGATCAATAGTGCTGATTCCAGCCCTCTATTTTTATGCCCATCTTATTGCCAAACACTGTATCTCTTATCAAACAGTGTACCCTGCCGCAGAAGAAATGTTCAGAGGTTGGCAGTGCAAATGCCTCTGTAGTCAAAAGACATTTTCATCATTTTAGGAAATACAGTGGAAAGGATGTGTAACATGCATAAAAGGAACAGTAATGGAAAGATATATTGGACAGATGCTCTCTCAGGCAGGTCACAGTGTTGGGCAGCCTGATTTGTTGCTGACAGATCTAGCAGGAGGTCCCAGCTATGTAGGATGTTTTGAGTGTAGTGAAAATCACCCTTTTACAAGTCTGAGGAAAAAAAAAAGAAGCTGGTAGCGAGTGTAATTATTGGGCTGTTATGCTCTTATTTAGCTGATGGAAGTTGACGGCTACACTGGAACTGATATATTTGAAGATACACTGATAAAAATCAAATGTACACACTATAAGAAAGATTCCTACTTTACTGCCCAAAAGATAAGCTCAGTTGTGATATTAACATAACTTCTGTCATAATATTAATTTATTTTTACAAATCCTTATCCAGTGTATTTGCACAGGATGTTGGTCCTGTTGGGTAATGCTAAAGGAGCAGCTCTGCCTTGTTATTTTGGCATTGTGGCAATTTACAGAGGTCATCTTTCTTATAAGTCCTCCCTGTGGGAGTCAAACAGAGATTTGGATCAAATACAAGCACACTGCATCCAAATACAAATATTCATAAATTCTTGATCATAGGAAAATCAGATATTTTTTTACTTATCAGCAGTCCTCTACTGCAAGGACCATTTCCAAAAGGAAGCTTGTTCCAGGAAGTTTTTTTTGCTTTCCCAAACACTAGCCACAGGCTTTTTTCTAAGCTTATAAAACCCACTCCTATTCCTATCCCATATTCTTGATTTCATTTTCAAAGCAGTTAGGCATAAAGGAAGACTTGTCCAGTTCTGTTTTATGTGTCACTGAAATCTTGTTAATGTATTTTAGTGTTTTGAGATTATCAGTAAAGACACCTACTTTTAACAATTTTACAGGACTCCCCTTTGTTTCCCTATCATACAGTGGCATTTTTGTGCCTTCTGTAATCAAATTAAGGTTGAATTAATATCAGGGAAAATATACTTATTTTTAAGAAAATATGCATACCTTGAGTAAGATTTTTTACAAATAATTTTCCCAAAACAAATCTAGTCCATACAAGCATCCACGGATTTATCTTTGGTTTCACAAACCACTGGTGTTGCTTTCTTCCTCAGTTAAATATGTGTACTGTTCCTCAGTTATGTGCCTTCACAAGTGAAGTCAAGAGAGGTTCCCCTTTGATTTATTCAAGTTAAATCCAGATACCATTTTTGGAAAAAGATCTATGTGGAAAACAAACTCAGTGCTTTGGTGCCTGAACAGTGAGTAGGAAGCAGAGGTGAAAGATTACTCTTATTTGCAAGCCAAAAAGCTCATCTCTCTCCTGACTGGATGTGGTGAGATGCCAGGGGTTCATAGATGATCAAGCAAAAAAGGGATTCCCAAGCCTATTAGCAGCTGGTTTCTTCAGCTAAAAGATAGAGGTGGAAAATCACAACCAGTGGAGGAAAGCCACATTGGGTTGACCTAGTATGATATTTCCCTTTTACTTTTTAGCAACAAAAATAAGTTTCAGAAGGGCTGTGTAATTTTTCTAAGGAAAGATGGAAATGTCATGTTTCATTTTAATTTTGAAGCTGCATAAAGCAGTGTTCCCTGTGCCAAGCAGAGACTGCAGCTGGGGAAGCTGAACATTTGCAAAAGCAAGCTGTGCCTTCAGAGTTCTTTTTGCAGCCTTTAGCAAGACCCTTTCTTACCTTTCAGCTACACTGTAAAACTGAAATTTGAATTTGCTGCATTTGTCTATTGAATGTTCAGGTATAATGGGATTTTTAGAGGAATGGGTTATTGGACACAAGGACATTTTATAAATGGCTTTGTTCCCTCTGTAAGACCCTTGGGATTCTGGTTGCTCCTTTTAGTAACTCCTATAAAGCAGCATCACAAATTCAACAGAGGACTTTCTGATCCATAACAAAGGAAGATGCATGCCAAATCCTATCTTCAGTGAGAAATATGAAGATCATTTTAAAAAGGAGAAGTTAATTTTAAGATGATTCATTAATATGTGCTTTTGCATTGACTACTTCGCACAATCTTCTCTAAGGTTTTTCAAAAACAACAAAAAAATCTTTGCTGGATTTGAGCTTTACTTTTACCCTGCAGCTCATGTTTAAGCTTGCTGTCAACGGTAAAATTGGGAGGGTTAATTATTTAATGCTTAAATGTTTTGAAGAGGAAAAAATACCAGATAAGCAATATCTACTACTACTGCCACAGTAAGGATTAAAATAGCTAAGAAAGGTCCCTAATTGGAGTTCTAATTTATAGCTTTAGTAGGACTTGTAAGTCTCTATGGACATTTTTGCTGCAAAGCTTTTATGTCCTGAACGTCACCTGAGCTGGAACAATTTAATTAAATATAAGAACCTACAGATAGTTGATTTGATTCATTTGTATTAGAACATAATTTCCCCCCACAGAATAGCAATGCAGGTAATTTTTTTACCTAATTATGCTATTTTTGTTTTATTATCTCTTATTTTATAAACAGTCATTTGCTTCTACATGTATTTATCAGTACAATCCTAATTCCAGTTTGACTAAACACTCTGTAAAATGACCTTTGCTGTGAGGCTGCTGTCTCTTTGCTGTGGCAGATTATTTCTGGTAAAGATATATAGTCCATGTGTATTTATTCTCAGAAGAGCTCTGCAACACATTGACTTCTCTTCTTTTCCAGGTAGCTATAGATTTCACTGCATCGAACGGTGATCCTAGGAACAGCTGCTCACTGCACTACATCCACCCCTACCAGCCCAATGAGTACCTGAAAGCTTTGGTAGCTGTTGGGGAGATTTGCCAAGACTATGACAGGTAAATAACCACGTTTGATTGCAGAGTTGTCTTTAGAACGTGTTTTCGCTGCGTGAAATTAATGACTGCCTGAGGCTGGCTGCAGAGGCTCCATGTTTAAGCACTTAAAAGGAATGATTTCACATCATAAAGATTAGTCTGCCTTAACTTGCTCTTGAGAGTGACACTGGGTTTAGATTAGTTTCATGATAAAGGAAGCCACAGTTCTTGGCTGTTTGACTGATTTGTGTGTTAAGCTTCAGGTTTGTATTCACATGTTAAAATTACATGTTAGAGTGGATTTTTCATGTATTTATGTGCTCAAGATTAACAACTTGAGACCAGTTCGGCATATGCTGCCAGCATCTTTTCTGATACACTTGGGAGTCTGTGTCCTATTCTACTGAACAGTGTTCCTGAGACATTGTCTTTGAACTGAATTTATAGTTGTCTAAACTGCTTATTGATGATGTCTATTTTTAGACTTTTTTAGACATTTTAAACCCATGGCCTTTTTCAGCATTCTCCTGGTCTGTTGAACATTGCACTCTCTTCTAAAATAAATGTTGAAAGGTAGTGTGTGTACACAACATGCCTTTAAATAAATAAACAAATGCAAGTAATTGGACCAAATATGCTTTGATTATATTATGTACTTCTGTTGCTTTCAAATAGGCTGCCTGCTTCTATCAAATTAATTGCCCATTATTAATTTATTTACCAAGTGCATTTCCTTTAAATTTTCTTTCTCTGGTGGTGAGACACAGTATCGTTACACACCTCTACTTTCTAATATTTGCACATATGATAGATATGCACCCACCACTTTGCCATATGTAAATGCCAGACCTCAAGAAAATAATGGTATTTCTAGTCAAATTTGAGTTATACTTTCTGTATAAATTATCGAGTCACTTCAGACTATGGTTTCTTACATGTAGCATATACCAACTAGCCTGCTCAGAGGCACTTCCATTTGCATGGTAATGAAATATCTTCTCAAGGAATGACAAAAATACTGTTCTTATATGAGATCTGTAAGAATTTAATGGTCAAATTTAGTCATTGAGTCTGAGAAAAGTAATATTTTATTGTAAGTGAACTGAGCATTCCCCAGTGATTATGCAGTAATTTAATAATTACTAGCAACAATTCAGAGTATTAATAAACTTTAAAAAATAGAGAAAGGAGTAAAAAAAGGCTGGTTTATGCACACAGAATTTTTGATTTTATCACTTAAGTTGTATTTTTTTTTTTTTTGCAAAATAAATAATTAAAGTGGCACAGTCCCTTCTATACAGAAATATTAACTCCAAATCAGGATTTTTTTTGTTCTTAATGAGTGTATTTCAACCAGTACCAAAAAAAAATGGCCAGTTGTTTTTTAATGAAATCATCAGCATCATTCTGTTCTGTTGTGCTTCAGAAAATGCCTGTTGATGCTAATCAGCACAACTGAGGGTCTCTGAGCTATGAAATAGGGCTGAACAAAAGCCAGTTGTTTTCCCATGAAGATGTCACTTTTTGCACATATGTTTGACTTGTACATGTTCTCAAGTTGTGACACTATGAATAAATTCCCATGGACAAGTTGATTCAGCTTGGTCAGTACCTTCTGATCCAAATGTCAAGTGAGGATCTTTTCTTTATACTTGCACATTTTGAATCCAGTAAATTGGAAAAGAGAATTTAAAATTTTTTAAAAGAAGGAAATAAATTAGGAGGAGCAAACCTTCGCACAAAATGATCTACAGGTTCTGTATAGACCTTTTTTGTTCTGAGTTGCAGTCTTTGTATGTCTGAGCAAATATTACCTACAAAGCAAATCTTCTGTATATACTCTTTTAAAAAAATACAAATTCAGTAAAAATATGAAATGTGGCGCAGATCCATAACTGCTCCAGTAAGTACAGTTGTGCTTCAGATAATGGAACAGGACATCTGTTTCCAGATTAAGACAAGCCAGGGGTAAAAAGAAACAGACTTGCTGAACCTAAGGGCCATTTAGAGCCGGAGTGTCATCATTTGCTTGGGGGCATGTGTTTACTAAGATTAGAATATGAGATCACACAATGGCAGTGCTCTTACGTGAAGTTTTATTGTTTGTCCTCATCAATTATTTCAAATAGGCAGAACTGGCTGATTTCAATCCAAACCAAGAAAAATAGAGTCGTTTTAACTTGGTCTCAGGATTAATGTATTTTCATCAACTGAAAAAAATAGATGAGTAAAGTAAAATCTGTTGTTTGCAATACTTTTACATTCCAGTAGCAGAGCTGTAGAATTCTAAGTACTTCTGATACTTATATAAAAAGACTGCTTTTTTTAATTGCAAAAAAAACCCCAGACCAAACCTGTATGGTTAGTAATTAAAATACTTCGTTCATTAGAAACATTGAATTTTATTAGTATTCTGGGAGAAATTGGATTGGCAAGTAATACACAGAGAGAATACACTCAAAATGCAAAATTTTCTTTTATAAACTTTAGCCAGTTTGATCAATCAAGCCAAATCTTCCCATAATTTAGGTTTCTTTACATATCAGCCTAACATAATGCATCTGTAAGCAGTTAATGCTCCAAATTAAGTGTTGCCTCACATCCCTAGGTACAGTGGAATAAACCCTGCTCATCCAAAAGCACTTTTATCCATATGGTTCAGAGATTCCTGAAACAGTTAAATGAGTAGCATCATTCTGCATAGTTAAGTGTGAAAGAATAAGAATCGTTCTTTTATCAGCAATATTCAGAATGACAGAGACACTGATTATTATCCTGATTGTAGAATTACTGCAGTCCTGTAGGAATAGGCCAATCTGGTATGGGCCAATGATAAGGGAAATGGAAGAGCTATTCACCTACACAAAATACTTAATACTTTATCTATATGATGGAATTGTTTCAGGTTATAACAACGTTTTTCACAAGAGAGAAGATAGAGTATGTAGATGATATAACCACTGGATCAGCAGTGGATCATAAAGGAAGGAGAAACATTCATTTGTTTTAAGGAATTAGGTTCTAAAATGTAGTTATCAATTCTGGAAAGGGGGAAACACATTAAAAACTTAAAAATAAGTGGACAGCTTCATGGAGAAGAATTTATTTTAAGATAAATGACTCATAAATGTTTAAAAATGACATAATGAAGTAATAAGCAAGAAATACATATTTCTCTTTAAATATTTTCAGAAGCCCTCTTTTATATTAAAAGTTACATCACTGGCATAATTTTACCTTGAAATTATGCAAGTCTACTCCCCCTTTTTTAGCATAGCGAAACAGATGAACATGATGAAAAATCATTGGACACTGAAGTGCTTAATATTAAAAGATCTACTTCTGTATCATTTCATGTTTATTTTTTTACCTCAGTAATTTCTGTATTGAGTTCTCTATTTCAGAAGTCAAATAAAATGGTCTCTGATGACTAGCAATACCAGCCTGCCCAAGATCCTGAAAAATCAGTTGATCACTACTGTATATGCATATATTCCCTCTACATGTGTTGTACAGTAAGTTAACAAGTTTACTTCAGGCAGAGATGGGGTTAAACCCAACTCTCTCTGCTGACTTAGGGCTTCTAAACTTCAACAACTCTGGTTGGACCATCATCGTCAACAACTCTGGTTTTGGACATCCATTTGTTCTGTAGCCTGGTGGAGACCCCTTCAAGATAATGCTGTTTTCAAAGGGTAGGTGGAAGATATCTTTGCTGATTGAATACCCAGATATGAGGAAAGGCAAACTCATTCACCAGTTGAAATAAAGGATCTATGACTAAAATTTTATAAAAGGCATGAAGATCTCTTAAGTTAAATAGTAATTTTGAATGTGTCTTGTTTTACATGGCAGCTCTTCCTCACAGCTTTTCAATCTGTATCATAAAAATGCACCCTGCTTGACAAGCAACAACACCGTTTTGGAAGCCAGAGAAGCCTATAGCTAAACTGGGGAATCAGGGAATATTTACTTTCCCCTTTTGTCCCAGCATAATGTTTGGCCATGTCCTGACTGCAAGTCAGGACCTGAACGATGTTTTTGTGTATAAAACTAGCGTTCTCCTTGTGTGTATATTAATATATAGGTATGCACATAACATAGAGGTATTAAATGTATTTATATTTGTACAATATTTAGTGTTAATGCAGAGCCATTCAGTAAAAAAAATTGTTTTCTCCTTTGTGCTGTTTACATCTTCCCTCTGTGCAGAGCACAGCCATAAGTCACAATAACATCAGCGCACACAGTTTATTAAAATGGCTGGTGCTTTGATCTTAATGATTAGTTTTACTAGTGCTGGAATACAAGCAAGTAGCCATGAATGTAGCTCATCTTTCATTCTGCGGTGATTGCTGTTTCTATCATAGGAAAAATGGGCTGGAATGGGAGTGTAAATAGCTTGTTTCTAAGGATAAATGTTTTACTCGTACACAATGCTAAAGGCTGAAATAATTCCTAATGGATCTTATATTATTGCAGGTTTTAATGGTATTATTGTGGGTGAAGCCCATGGCAGGTCCTGCAAATCTGCTCCTCACTTTGAAATCTGATTTCTGCAGTTAATAGTTTTTCTTTTGCTTGTGCTTATTAAGAATCTCATTAAATTACATTAAATATTTATCTTTGCATTAAAACTTCTGCTCTGAATCAGCAAGACACTAGAGCTTATTATCTAATCCCATTGAATTCAGTCTGACTCAAGCAAATCCTGAGATACTATGCAAAGTATAGATGGCACTAAAATGGAATTGAGAGTTTTACTGAATTTAAACTTTGTTATTAGTTATTATTATTAGTTACTTTATTATTAGCCCCACACACAAATGTCCAGTGCCTCCCATTTACCTGGTTCATTTTTTTTGATTTTTTTTCTACACCTCGTTTTATCTTTGTGCATACACTCAGCGTTCTTCACTGGATAAATAAAAAGCATTCATAAAAAAGTAGGAGAATCAGTTTTTGTGTGGTCAAATCAATAGTCATTCATTGAAAAAGACATGGTTAGATGCACTTTATCAAATGCTCCTACTGCATTATCAAATGCAAAAGCATTTACTGCATTGGATATTTGTGGAACTTCCCATTCTTGATGGACCATCCCCATTCTTATCTAGGCACTCAGTGCATGATTCCATATATTTGACCAAATAGTTTTGTAAGATCCTGTCAAATTGATCTTTGTTTTATTCAAAATCTATTTCAAAATAATCTTAATTCTTAATTAAAGATATTGCAGATTTTTCTTCAGTTTCAAGAACCCTTGAAACACTAGAAGATAAACTTTGTTTCCTGACACTACTGTTTTCTTTTCATTTAGGCAAATAGTCTCCTTAACTCTAAATCCTCAAGTAGCACCTTGAAAGTAACATTCACACTGAGATTGTATGTTAACAAATAAACTGCTTGTGTAAAACATACTTGACTAGCAACCTCCCAAAGGCCACTAATGAGTAAAGAGTACATTATTCCTGCAAAGGGCAGAAATTATTTATGTGTTGAGCTCTAAAGTACTTAAGAATGAAAATTTAGAAACCAGGCCACATTCCACAAAAGACATGAAACTCCTGCAGTCAGAGTTGCATCATTACCTTCTGCAACCAATGAATTGCAGCAGTTGCTGAGTGAATGCAAAAGTTTCTCTTTGTGGTTTATTTTTCCTATTTTAGGCCTGAGCAAGTCTGTTGACTATGACTGAAAAATGTATATAAGCCCTTCCTTCCCTGTTAACTGCACTTCAAAATCTAGAAGGAAAAAAAAAAAAAAAAAAAAAAAAAAAAAAAAAAAAGGACCAGGGTTCCCAGCCCAACATGTTGCTTTTGGTGTATATTTAATAAGTGAAACAAATATAAACCTGAGGAGTTCCAACTGTCACAGAAATACTTTTTCTGAGCTACCACCAGAGGACAGTTAGGGAGGAGAAAGAGAACAAGGGATGTGAAACACAGTACATGTTATGGAAGTTGTATATAAATCAGTGCAATTAGTCCCAAATACAAATATCAGTCCATACTTAAATATTGTAGTTTCAATTAAGGCTTTAAGTTGAGAGAGTTTACACCTTGCTTTAGTAATCAGAACCTTATCCCCAAGAATCACTTACCAGGGCACTTCATCCTGAAGCTCTATCTGGGTTTGTGGATGAAAACTCAGAAAGCTACCTTGACTAGAAGGATCTATCTTAAATATCTTGGGGTAATTTTGCCAGACACAAAGACAACAACAGAAACTTGCTTTGATTGTGATAGTAGTATAATAGTAGTTCATTAAAACTGAGGCAAAAGAATGATGCCTAGAATTACTGGCACTATATGTGACATTAAATATTTCATGAACTCTCTGCATAGAACTGTAGATGTAAAATTTTATCTACTCATGCAGATCAATAAATAAAAATATGCTTCATTATTAAGTATTTCTCTGTATCACTTTAATTACTGAAACAACTTTTCTGGAGGCTGTTTAGCAAGAAGTTGATTAGCATACCTAAACAAGTTTAAAAATCTTAAGGGAAAAGATGTGAATCTTTTTATTTAGTGCTTTAATAGGGCCAAATTTGCATATACATACAACAAAAGAAAAATAGAGAAACAGTAACCTATACAGAAAAACTTGTAGCTTATGTGTGTCAACAAGCTCAGGTGTGGGTAAACAAATTCTGAAGTGTTTGGATAACCCAGGTCTAGAACTGCACTGGCAAAAGGAATCATTAATAGTTTCCATTATTAAACAGGAGTGAAAAATCCTTGGATTTAACAGCTGAGGACCTAGACTGGCACAATTACATAATGAATACAAACATATATTCAGTATTTGACCTTGCAGAACCTGTCAGTTGTAGACTGCTGCCGCATAAAGGTTTCCACAATCACCACTTTTTATCCCAAGAATCAGTACTGAAGAATTAGTCTCATTCACCAACTGTATTGGGAAGATGACTTCATAATGGCTTCTTTTGCAAATGTATACACATATAAACACGTGTGTGTGTGTGTGTGTGTGTGTGTGTGTGTGTGCATGTATTTAAACACATGCACACACATTTGCTCACATCTCTGCAGGCCCTTTATCTGGACAGATCCTGTCAATCCTTACAGCTCTGCCTTTTCCATTGCCAGGTTTTCATCTTTGTGTCTTCTTTGTGCCTTTTTTTCCAGGAACTCCGTTCCTATGCCAGTGCACCAGTCATGAGCAGTCCCTTCAAAGTTACTTTTGTTAAGAAACTGCTTAGCTGCAGTTTCCTCCAAGTGCTTTTCAGACCTCTGCTGCATTCTGTCAACTGGTAGAAACCTCAAAATCTGAACCTTCTACATGGCTTTTCTGTGCAATCTTTACTATTTCTCAACTCAACTTGAAATCTCCTCTGAAGGGCGTTGGTTAGTGCAGTTTTCACACACTTTTCTACAACTGTGCAAACTTGGTTCTGTAGGGATTTCTCTGTCAAAAGTCCTTTCTGAAGAAAACAACGTGACATATAAAGCCCGGCAAAAATTGTATTCCACCTACTGCTGTAGAAACTAGACGTCTGTGTAAATAATAAGTAAATATGCATAAGTAAAGGAGCAATTTCTGTTGTCATTTTCACCATTTGATGCCATTTGATACTGATCTGGCGCACATTAGTCAATGCAATCACTTCCACAATTTCAGAAGTGTGACCTTCCTCCTTTCATTGTTAAGGATATATGTAGTTTAGTCATCCACTCCATTATATTAGGGTAGAGAGGCAAATTATTCACATTTGGAAACCCATCTGTGGAGTAAATGAACACCATGCCTGAGTTGACCTTAACAGGTTTATGTGTCTAATTGCTCTTTGTTAAAGCTAGCAATTCTTGTGAATTAGGTTGCATTTACTATCTTAGTATCACCTCCAAATTATTGTGAAATTGACCTTGGTGAGAGATTCCAAATTATCAGATGAACAGAAGATAGTAGCCCATTTCCTCCTGCCTATTCAGTGATGCCTAGCTGTATGTGTAGTCATGAGTACACTTCAATTATGGTATTGCTCTAATTGATTTTGTTAGTGTTCTTCATTTTGGCTTAATGTCATGCCAGTTTTGGTAAAACTACATCAACAGCTCATTTGATCACATTAAGTCACTGTATCATCTCTATAAAGTTTTTATCCTGCTCATCCTAGAAAGTTCATTTGTATCTTGAGAGCATTTGATGAGAAATTCCTCGCCCAGCAGCTCTCTGTATATATATGCCAATGCAGTCCTGTTATCCTGTCTTCCCAGCACACCCCTGGGACAGATATTTTCTGATATAAAATTGTTGCAGAGCAAGATCTCTTATCAACCCTTTTCAATGTAATTTGTAAAAAAGGGACAGAATTATGTGGTGGCAAAGCTCTTGTTCTTGTGGTTGCCTAGTGCAGTACACACTGTAAGGAGGGCAGGGTGCCAACTGCTCAGTCTGGGGTTCTTCACAACCCGTGCCTTACCTGATGGAATTCAGCCTCCTGCCTTCAGTGTCACCTTCAAGACATGTCAAGTATTAAACATCTGAGGTGACAGTTTGTGTGAGAATTACCTTTTCAGTGATGGTACAGTTTTCTATATACAATCCAACAGATAAGCCAAATCACTGTATATATGATTAGGGTTTTGGAGGGTACAGAAACATATGTTAATCTCTTAAAATACAAGACTGTCTGAAAATTGCCTTAAATTGAGAAGTTAAAGACAACTTTGTAGCATCTTGCAGCATCTCCTTTCCTAGTTTATTCCCAGTTGTAGAGTCTCATTTCTTTTTCAAGATGCATTATACTGAATTGGGTCATTCATGTAGGCATAAATCAGGTCATTGCAATTTATTTGTTACCTTGCAGGGAAGCTTGACATTTCGTCTCACCTTCCTGAGTATGTTATTTTATTAGGCTATCTATCTAGCAAGTGATAGATCTTGCTGCCATTTCCTTTTGCTTAACCTACTCCTCCCTCAAACTCTAATGACTTTTTTTCCCGTGTGTATTCCCCAGCCTAGGAATTCCTGAGTTTGCTTGGTATTTTTTCCCTACAGAGCTTCTTTTGCAATTCTTTTAATGTTAACAAGGGGAAGTTTAAATCCATTGTACCTGGGTTTGGCTGTGTTAGTTATTTCATGAGTTGATGCCTTTTGGTGATTAGCTTCAGGGAATTTGTATTCTCCTGCTTCATTAACTATTCCTCCCTCAGGTTAGACATTGAAGGCATTGCTTCATATTTTTGAAACACAATTACATGACAGTATCTATTTTTCAGTATTCAGCAGTTTCCAGTTCCCCTAAGGTACTTGAGAGCTGTAATTAAAGATAGTGAGTGAATTTTCATGTCAAGATTTTGCACCCAATGATGTAACATCTCAGTGCCAGCCCAGATGATGTACTGTTGCAGTGATTTACCATTGATTTGCATGCTCCCATATCTCTTTTGTGACCAAGATGTATGATATCATCCTTGCTATTCCACTAGAAATCACTGTGCATTATGGACTGAATGCCAAGCTGTGTTAGGCACAGAGCAAGTTTGCTGAAACACACAGTAACCTGGCCAAAACCAAGGATGTGGTTGTATCAAACCAGACTTAACCACACAGTGAATGTGCGGTGACAGAGTAGCAATCCCTTAGGGAAGAATACAGGTCAGTGGGTGAAAACACTGCTGCTTCTGAACTCTTGTGGTCTTTCTGACTGACTGGGGCAGGCTGAGAGCTGGACCACAGTTTGGCTCTGCATCCTGGAGGAGCACAGGTGGCTGCCTGTGCAAGACTGCAAGTGATGAAATGGATGGGCTCTGGTCCCTTCCACTGAAATGGTTTTATTTAGCCCTATTTGATTATAGAATGGCTTGGGTTGCAAGGCACCTTAAGGATCATCTAGTTCCAGCCCCCATACCAGATCATGTCCTTTATTTGCTCAGCTCTGCTTGCAAAGCAGGAGCTGAAAATGTTTAAATATTTCAAATGATTTCTGTATTTTCTTTGGAACTGCTGTTAATCCCTGTAAGCTGTTATGATTCAGAATTTACTGGCATCAAGCCCTTCTCAGATCAGTACTAAATAATATACTCAGAAACGTGATTCATTCATATGCTTCAGAAAAGAAACAATTCAGCTCATAGTCTTCCAGTTCACTCCTTGAACATGAAAGATTACAATTTTAATTAAGTTCAGAGATAGCTCTATTTTGTTTGTGGCATTTGCTGTTTCCTCTTCTATCTTTTCCTTTGCCTTTTTCTCTCTGTTCTCCCCCTCCCTCTTTCCATGTCCTTTTCCCCTCCTTCTTTCTCTCCTCACATTCACACCTTTTTCAAGTACATCTGTAACACACATCTCCCTTTTTAATTTTGTCAATTTGAAATTCCTTTCCAACACAGGAAAATTATCTGATTTCATCATGAGAAAAGTATGTCAAGCAGAGCAGATCCACAGTTTACTCTTTTAAGACTGGAATTGGAAATGAAAGGCATAATAATTGATTTTGCTGCATCCAGTACTTTTAAAATATTTCTCTGGTAGTTCTGATCTGACCTAAGACCAAAACTACAAGTGACAGCTTAATATCCAGGGATTCTAGTCTTCTATTCTCCTTGCAAGCTCTAAATTTAAGATTCCCAGGTATTTACAACTAAAAGTGAGCTCTTGGTGTTTCTCTCTCTTCACTCTGTGTTTTTTCCTTCCCCCCATTCACTGCATCATTAGTACTGTTTTTGCTACTGTGTCATTCTAGCATAAAGTGAGCAGGTTTTCGTGCTGGTGGTCTCCAAGGTCAGTTAAGTAGCATCCATACAAATGCTGCATTGAATTTGGGAGAATAAACTTAAGCACAGCTATCGCTACATACCAAAGGCCTTTAATGGGAACCAATAAAATTAGTCCTGAACAAGTTGTGTAAATGGCTAGATAGGAGTTAATCTTTCAGAATTAATATAGAATGACTTAGGTCTCTTTGCACCATTCAATTAAGAACCCAGGTTCCAAATTTCGATCTTTAAAAGCAACTGATTTTCAGAGACCATAGTCCTGGCAACCTTTTTGAATACAGGTATTGCTGCACTGCTCAATATCTCAAGCATCGTCTGTCCCTGAGGCTTCTGATGGGGTTGCAGAATGTCTTTATGTCTGACTAATTAATTTTACCTAGTGGAAGAGTTTTCTCCATCTCATTAGTAGGAATAGCAAATCCTTTTCAGAATAAATGTAATATCCTGGTTTCATTGATACTACATGTCGGAGGGCACCAGTGGTTAATGAGAAAAGATTTTGAAATGTTTTTTATTTTGTCTCTTTATAACAAGCATATTTCTTTCCTTCTAGTAGCACTAGGCTTCCTAGTGAAATAGAAAACAGGATCATTATCTGTATCACTTTTACCAATTTACAAAACCGTAGTATTACCCTCTCTCCATCTCTTTTCCTGTAAGTGAAGTACAACTCTCTGAAATCTCTCTTCTCTCTGCCTCTGTTAGTGTTTTGATTTGTCATTGCTCTTGCTCTGTTTCCAGTACATAGCCTGAAGGATGGGTGTTTAAAACTGAGCAATGTCCCAAAAGGATAATATGGGATATTTTCAGATATTATTTTCTGCTATGTGTAAAGTTATAGTTGAGGTTATTGACAATTTTTTTTCTAACTGGTTGTATTTCTGTTCAGAAGACTGCAGTCTTGGAGCCCTGACAATGAATTTCTGTGTGCATTAATTTACATTTATCAATATGAACACTGAACCTGAACCCTCTCCCTGATTTTTCTTTCAGGGTATAACACAGATCTGCTCAGTCTTGGGTATCTTTCAGTAATGTATGCATGTTTGACTGAAAATGTACCAGAAGCCATATACATCTATGCTTGCATGACTACTCATGGTCCTTAAATAACCAGGTATAAAATTCAGAATCTGATGCTTTTGCTTTTTTGATCTTCATGTCAAGTACCTCAGCTTTTTGAAAGTTATGCTACATTTAAATTTGTTGAGACAAATTTTATGTTTCAACTTATGTAAAACAAAGAAAATATAAAAGGTGAAGTATGCATGACAGAGTAATTTTGTAAACGTTCTGCCAAATCACAGTCCTCTTTTTTTTACTCGATTCTCTAAGTTTCAGCTTGTTTTTCCAGCTGCATGTTTCTGTCCTGTCCTTTCCCTTTATTGATCTGCCTCCAGCAGGACAGTGCAGGCAGTTTCGTTTTGTGTGCCAAGAAATCTGGGGCCAGCTTTAAACAAGTCAAAGGTCCTGAGGTTGCCTGAGGCCGAGGACATGACACTACCCATGTCCTTGTGTCTCAGCTTTCTTCCTCCCAGCACAAACTGGCGATGACCAAACTGCATTTGGGAGCAGTGTCAGGCACAGCTGGACCCAGCACTGTCCCTGGGAAGTCTCTGGGCGTGCTGGTTGCCAGGAGCCAGTGCTACACCAGGGATGGTGCTCGCGGATCATGTGTGTGGCCATGTCCCATTGCTTCAGCCAGGGTCACAGGCCTATTTCCTGCTATAAACAACACCCAAATGACTGAGCAAGCACTAGGAAGAAAAAGAAAACTGGTTCTCACTTTTCTTCTTTTGACTGAGTTTAAATTACAAAGGGAGAAAAGTCATTAGAGCAGATCCCTTTCCTACTGAAATGCCAGGCTTGGAAACAGGGCTGGAGTCTCTGATGCATGTGATTCATCCCTGAGGCAAGAGAAAACCTTCTTTTCATTTTCTGACTGTAGTTTAAGTCCCTGGATGGCCTAACCCCTTGGCATAGCTTCCAGAAGCTGGGAAGCTGCTCTGCTTTCTTCTGCATGCTGCCATGATAGCCCTAGGTCTTTTAGAGCAGCTCTCTCACACCTCCATACCATGAAGTATTATCCTGGAAGTGAGAGAGTTCTTTTCTGCCCCTTTGGATCACTTTTTCCCTGCTGTGTCTCAGTAGTGCAGGATGAGCAGGATGAGGACAGCAGGCTCAGCTGTTGGATTTGTTTCTCATATGATAAAGTGAGGGGTGGATGGGAAGACTCGAAGCGGTTATATTACAAAATGCCACTCAGCCACTGAACTGCTCACTTACTAAAGAGTGAGACCTTTATATTAGCTAAACATTTTGTGTGATAAAAGGAAAAGTATTCCTTACATTTAAATTTTATTTTTATTCTGAAAGCTATCAGCTGCAATTTTTGAGGTGTAGTCAAGGGATAACATGATCAGCTTTTTCATGTGTCAAAAGATTCCCTTCTTACCTTAAAAAACAAGCTCCAATAGCACATGAGAGTTAATTTCTTGGTCCCCGCAGCTTGAATCAGATTACCAGAGGTATGGACCTAAATTCTGGTGAGCTACCTAATGAGAATGTGGAGCTATTCTGGCTGAGACAACAGAAAGTACTAAGCACAGAAGACCCCAGGACACCCCTCCTCTCTAGAGTTCATGTACTTCCCTCTAAAAAGCAGCCAGGATGCAGCCCCATCCTGAGGGGGTACATGATCCTCCTTTACTCTTTCACAATGTAATGGTTGCACTTACTCAAAAAGGAGATTTGGGAGCTTTAAACATAAAGACAAGTGTCCTGACTGTGGAGGTAAGGTATTCTGGGTGCAGAATTACAATGGGGGCTGTGCCACTATGTAACTGGGAATGTGGGAATCTCGCCACCAGAAGGTGAATCCAGGCCACTGGAGGTATGATTTATGGCTATCTCTGAATTGCTGCAGAACAGAAGATGGAGCTGTAGATACAAGAGTGCCTACACTTGTTTACATTCCAGAAACATTGCAGTAGAATTCAGGCAGTGGATGGGTTCAGGCATCTCCCAGTTGTATAACTGCTGCCAACATTGAACTTAGACACTTATGTTCTACCTCAGTAAAATTTGAAGTAAAATTCTTTTTTAGTTTTTGTTTGTTCTTGCCCCAAATCAATTAACTGCAGCTCCACAATTTGATTTTCTGATCCAGACATACTTAATCATTGATGTGAAACAAGATTTTTTTTCCCCTCTTGGATTCTTTCATAATGGTTTCTTATTTCTTGCCCTCAAAGTGCGTGCCTGAATTCTCTGCATCCATTTGTAAGGGCTTTCCCGCTTCCAAAACTGTTCAATCAAAGAGAACGCTATCAGCAGGCAGTTAGCATCGAGTGTCAGCAGCTACTTGGTTTCTGACATCTCTTGGGAAAAAAATGTTTCATTACCATGCAAATGATGTTAGTCTTCCGTTCCAAGATCTATTGTCACATGGTGTAACATATGGTACACAGAACTGTGCTCCCAAGATTTATGCAGTACAGGGGACACAGCTCTGCTTTCTTTCAGTTTTTCTTTAGGTTGTATCAGAAATATCATGGTGCCTTTAACAGCCTATGCCAGACAAAAGAACCAAGCAGCTTTAATGGGTGCTATTATCTTTTTGGAGTATGTCTTATTCATTTGATACTTGGAGTGGCCATCTCTTGAACTATACCAAAAATATTGAAGCTGCTGGCCTCTCCTGGGAATTTTTAGAAGTTCAAATCACAGTAGTTGGAACTCAACTTTTCCAAGGGCCGTGAAACCCTGTAAGCAGACTCGGGTAAACCTAGTCTGATTCATCAGAGGACTGGAGTATAGTCCAGTGACATCAGTGAGACTTCAGGATATGTCTGGAATTAAGCATATGTTTGAGTGAATTGTTAACCTCAAGTGTATGATCGAGTGCGTTGCTGACTCAGGGACAAGACATTCCTTGCAGCTTGTTGTTTTCCACTTTGCCATCTGGGAAGAGCAGCTTGACAGCATGTGGGCTGTGTGAGACATTATTGCATTTCTGAAAGGGTATTAACAGCCTTGAAGTTTCCAGGTTCCCTGAATCAGGTATTTTTTCTCTTGCAGGTCTACCTGGGGTAGAATAACCTCACTGTAGTGTCTGAAAGCAAACTGACCATGCCAAGGCACTTTGGCGGGTTATAAGTCAATCTATGCCTAATTAAAATAATCTCATGTTTTAGAAGAACTACTAAAGACACAGTGGAAAGCTTTACAGAACCTGCAGGTTTGGGAGCATGAAATTGCCCCTTTCAGCTATTTTAGGAAGTTACTTTTGAGCAACTGGACAACTGTTAGAACCCAAATTTGTAAACACTTTTAATCTGAGTCATATCTTTGTTAGACCCATTTTCTGAGCTGGGGGAGCACATCCATATTTATATGAAATAAATGTTGTTAACAGGCTGTTCAGTCAACAAACTCTCTTGCTTCAGTCAGGTAATGCAAAATAGTGGGTAATACAGACTTTTTATTGCATTTGTGGGGGAAACACAAAACATCCCGATCTCTCAGTATTCTCCATGTGATTTTAACTCCCCAGAAATACGAGGAGCTCACCTGAAAAATCTTCCATAACACACCCCCACAATCTGTTCAGCACACAACTCTACTTCTCCAATCCAGTACCCTTCCAGTCTGCCATCACTTGACTTAAAAGCCATTCCTGTGCTGTTGTGCTGCTTTGCATTTCTCATTAATGCATGCAGAGTAATAAATGTTTATTGCAACAATATTTCTCTATGGGTACTCTTATATTTTTTTCATTCTTTTCCAGTGACAAAATGTTCCCAGCCTTTGGATTTGGAGCAAGAATACCCCCAGAATACAAAGTAGGTGCCTAAGTGTAATTTTCTCATTTCCTTTAGTTATAAGGCACAAAACAAGGGAGAAATGGTGAAAGGCAGGGTTGTGGAAAGTGGGAACAACTCCTCTGCTTGTTTTCCTCCATCTGGTTTTCTCACCCAGTGATACCTCACTGAAAACAGAAATCAGGCAGAACTAGACTTAAAATAATTGTTTGACAGCACCAGAAATATTTTATGGTACTGGCAAAGCTTTGCTAGTGGATGCTATGAGGATAAATGATGTTTTGAACATCGCTTTTCAAACATCTTCCTGAAAATAAAGACTTGAGAAGGTTTTTTTGCTGTGTCAAATTTCTGTGTCATGGTGGACACAGTCAATACCAGGAAGAGAAAGCCATGCTAGAGAGAAGTGGTATATCTAAACAAGAACAACAAAAAAGAGTGATCTGCAGTGATGCTGCAATTGTGACCATAAATATGTCATCTAGTAGGGTTGAAGACACTGAAGTAAAAGAAGGAGCATCCAACACACAAAGGCCCGAGAAGAAATAAATAGAAATTCAAATCCTTTGTTTCATAGAGGTTGTGTCAGCAGAAAAGTAACCAAAATCTCGGTGGGGACTCTGCAACTCAGATGCTGTGTGGAAAGGAGAAGTATTAACCATCTAATGCAGACTTCATCCAGTATCCCTGTGTACCCTGCTCTGGGTTGTGTCTTTGGGCTGTGGCTGAGGTAGGGAGGCGAACACTAGCTAGGTAAGAATTTCTTAATCTTAAGAGGGACTGTGTGCATTCGGTGTTGTAAGGCATGAATCACCAGATGAAAAAAAAAATGCACCAGTGTGTTCCTCACACTTGTAGGTTTGATACCTGCAGAAGAATAACAGTAGTGATGTACAGCAAATTTGATACATGTCTTGCAAACAGATGTCTAAGGTAAGTTAATGTATGTTTTAACAACATTGCTTTCTAAGTTTGCCTGTGCCTGGCAAGGTGTTTTGCCTTGCTTTGTTCCTCAAGGGTAACACCCGTGTTAATGCTTTCCAAAGTCAGAGACAACTTCCAGAGCTTTGATATACATTTTAGTGTGGCATTATGAGCTCAGAACATCTGTGTCTGTTGTATGTTTGTTCCAACTACAGCAGCTGACAACCATCACTGCTATTTTAGGTGGTGTGTCAGGGCCTGGTTGCTCTATCACCTGCGAGGTGACCACTAGTGCATGTGGGAAAACTTAACAACTTTTCTAGTCATAGAGAAATATCTTTATCATAAGATCTTATGATCACATGAGCCTATTGGCAACATACCAGTTTTGTTAGACACCCTTCTTACCTGATTGTGAGAGCACATTTCAGGTGCTAGCTGGAAAACAAATGTCTTGCCAGAAAGTAACTTCAGGGGTCTGTGTAACCAGATATTCCTGCAATCACCAACACCAATGGATTTTCTGCTTTGGCAGAATTAGTGTTCGGATAATTTCCTGACAAATACCCTTAAGAAATTCAGAGACTTGCACTGAACTTAGTAGTCCATACATGAATGAGGAGTCTTATCCTGTAGCATGAGCTCTTATGAACAGTCTGTTGCTAACTTCTCAACATAAGAAAATGAATGTGACTCAGGACCTTCAGATCTTGAAAAGTTCAGGAAAAGTAAGGGTAAACTTCAGAAGATGGGGCTGCTTGCTTGTGAGTTACATATGTGTGACTAAATGTAACAAGTTCCCAAAGTAAATGGAGATGCAGGCTAAGGCCAGAGCAACATCTTTAATCTCTGCTATGGAAACTTGTGACAGAAAGTGGGAAAGACAAAATGACATGACATCAGCTCACAAAAATAATAAAACCTTGAAGAAGACAGGAACAACATTGCAGGGGACTAACTCTTCTGTGCAACAGATGGGGACAAATAATCAGCTTAGTGTCTGTCATGGGCACATCCAGCTGGAACTATGAGGAGTTAACAGCCATCTGTGCTATTGTTCAGTCCCTCCCTGTGATATTCTACATAGCCCATAAAAGTATCTGGCTTCTTAAAATAAACTATATCAATATTTTTGAGTCCCTATTTGTCTTTGACTGCACTTCTGAAAGACAGATACTTTAAGAGTGAAGAGTCAGCTTCATCATGATGCATTATTAAGTCAAGACAGACCAATAAACCTGAAAATCCTCCAGTAATTTAGCTGAAGTATAAAGTTAATTCAAAGCCAACAATGATTAGTTTCTGATGTGGAACATAGCAAAGATGCATAGGAAACAGAGAAGAAACAGATAAAATTAGAAGTAACAGAGACTATGGGGAAAAAAAGTGCTCCCAAGTTTCTTCCTTAACCTCTTATTTCCTGCTGCAAAAATATGGTGGCACTCTAGATCCCACAGCAACAGTGCAGATCTTGTGCTATTCAAATGATCTTTCCATGCTTTCAGCCATAGGTATTACGAGTCATACATACCCTACATTTGTTTTACTAAAGGAGAGCAGTGCCACTACTGTAACAATTACATCTTCAAATTTAAGATTGAATCATTATGAGCACTTCTAAGTTCTGACCCCATCATGTGGACAAATCAGCTTCTCATAAATGTAGAGTGTCTGTTTTCAAGCCTCAAATCCTAGTGAAGTGATCTAAACTGCTCATAGCATGTTGGTCTCTGCACTCCAGCATCTGGTCTTTTATTTCTTTCAGTAGTGTCCTAGAGTGACTTTATGATGCCTGTATCCCCAATCGTCTGTTCTGTATATCGCTTTGTACCTTTAAGAAGATTCTTAGAGTGCAATTTGTTTTGAAAACTAAAGTTATCTCCTCACATTCCTCTCCGGGACTCTGGCTGTGCAGCTGCGGTGCTGACTGGCTGTGGCAGGACAGAGAGCTCCTGTGCTTTGGGTTTTTTTTTCCTTTTTTTAGTTAGTTAGTTTTAGCTAGTTAGGGCAGAGAATTGTGTTTTTTGTTTTTTCCCTCTTTTTTTTTCTTCGGGACTGTTTGAAACTGCTCTAGACTGAAAAGCAGAGAAGAGCTGAAAGATTTCCTTTCCCCCCCTCCCCCTCTGGGGCCTGGGACAGCGTACTTTTCCAGTGCCGAAGGGACTGATAAAAACTGAGAAAGATGAACTGAATCTACGGCAAGGACTCTTCTCAATTTGCCACTTCACTTCAACTAAAGGTTTTATTGTTTCATATTGTTTTCTTTTGTTAAATAAATAGTTTTTTCCACTTTTCTCCAAAAAGTCTCTTTCCGGACCAGTTGTGGGGGGAGGGGTTGTTTGGGTCCTATTCGGAGGTTCCCTCCCAAAATTTGCCCTAAACCGGGACAAGTAGACAACAAATTGCTAGGGCTATGGAAGAAGTTACTCCCACTGCCAAGAGTTCCTAAGTAACAATTGGCCCCCATACATCCTAAACAACATAGCCTCCATCCTCAACTATGTCAGTGTCTATCTCTGCAGGCTCTTCATAAATCTCTTGATGTTGTACACTATTAAATCTTGTTTTTATTTATGTTTTCTGCAGAATTTCCATTTCAAGAGCACGTTGCTATGTTGCGTTGACTTTATTTTCCCTCATTTCAGCTCCAAATGACACACTTCAGCTGTTAGTAGAAAACCAGCAGTTTCTTAGTGGCATAAGGAATTTGTGGGAGTGAAGGAAGCAAGACATGCCATATATATCATTCCTCATCAGTCTAGAGATCTTTCATCTAATACTTGACAATAGGATCTTCTTCCACCAAGACCTGACAAACACATCACCCTGCTTCTTGATCTAAGTAAATCTCTGAGAGAAATATTTCCCTTGTGAGTTTCTATCATACAAAAATTGCAGAATGTTGGTGGTAGGTTGTTTGTTTGTTTGTTTGGGTTTTTTCGCAATGAAAGGAGGCATCTGAGAGGTCTGATGTAAAGTGAAGAGGTGGTAGATAATATGGATTCAGACACAGCTGAGAAAGGTCACAGTGAAGAGGAGGAAAGAAAGCAAACCATACACACTGACTTCTTAGCAGGCAGGACTCAAAAGAGCTGAAAAACCACACAGCAGCACAAAACTTACCGTTAAAATGAAAAACAAGTTCAAATTGTGTCAGCCTCATGACAGGTGGATTGCCGTTAATGAAGGTCTATTTCCTAAAGAAGAACTGCAGTCTGACACCTGAATAAGTACTAAACAACTTGCAGTTTGTTTTAAGAGAGTCCTGGTTATTTCTGTATTTCTAGTGAAAGCTTCAATCCTGCTTTTGCCGTGAATGTGTGCTGGAGACAAACTCACTGCAGTTACCAGCATCTTTACAACCCTAACCTGTGCTGGTTTGTGGGACAGGTGAGGCACTTGAGAAGTGCTACGGTCTTTAAGATTCCTGCACTTTTCAGGAGATTGATAGATTGATGGCTAAAATATATGGAAACCTGACAAAAAAAAAAAAAAAAGTGTAACGTGTAACAGACCAAGGGACAAAACAGAATTAGTCTCCTTATCCATGCAAGTTGGACTTAGACGTGGAAACTTGGGCAGCATGCACAAAAATGAAGTATAAAGGAAAATAAATGGCCCAGCTTTGCCAAGCAGAAATGTGTACAATATATCTTAGCAAGAAACACAAGCTGTCCAGCTCCCAAACTATTTGATTAATGAACATTTTGAAAATAATAGCTTTTGACCAAGAGTACTTGAAATTCATTAGAGTCTTAAGCTTTTGCAAAATATGCAGGCATTTCATATTTAGTTTTCTGACTGGCAGTGGCTTAATAGCATTCAATTTATTCAGAGATAAGTGTCCAGCATAGTGCATTTTGGCATTTACACTTGTATGCATCTATTGTTCATGTATTTTTGTCAGTCTCTCTTTAAATTATTAAGAAAGCATTCCTAAACATCTGGATTTGTCAGATTGTTTGTCAAATAGTCCTAGTGCTGTCACCATAGAGGAAAGCTGGATCTATTTGGGACATGGAGCGTAATTTAAATGAATTCAACAATCTAGAGAGGGGGAGAAAAGGATTACTAATTTTCAGAATTCAGGCATCCATATTCAGCATTTGGAAATAATTAAAAACCATAGCTTCTTATTTAAAAAATGGAAATTCAGTTAAAGGGGTTTAAAAAATGTGTAGGCCAAACTAGAATTACAAGATTCAATGAAACTTAAATAAAATGCTTTTGCACAATTCAAAAGCTTTTCAGCGATTTGCTTTATCAATGTTGGGAGATTTATTATTTCTCAGATTCCGAGGTAGGATTTATACTTGTGATTTGAGGTTTCTATCTGAATTCATAAAATATCTTTTTAAGAAATCTTAAAAATTCTCATCAACTAGGAAATTCACCTTTCCTTTCAGCCTATATTAGAAACATTTTTAGCAAGGGCCATGGTATGAGGATGAATTTCATCACATCCCAATATGAGGGAAATAAGGTACCTGCTATGTTAAATCAGTGTGATTTTTCTACAGAAGTGGTCATAAGCATGTGGAAGTATCATTATGATTCTTCCAAGAGTCTCATGGGTGCCATCACATTGATGGAAAATTGCGGGTATTTGTCACTGTGTACGTACAGACAGTGGAGGCATTGAACAGTGGTAAAAAATAGCATGTCTATGACCTGTCTTAGCAAAAATATTCTATTCTGTACTGTTTATTTAATTGACATATCCTCAAAAATGCTGTCACTGTAATCTATCTCATAATGTATGGTAGAGTAAGTCAAATTACTTGTTAAAAACCTTGAAGAAATTACCTGTGAAGCAGTATGTTCCCGGTGTAGGAAGTTCCTGGACAGCTGTGGTTTAATAATCCCACATCTATGATGGTATCTGCTAAAGAATCTATCTGGAGCCCTGCAGAGGGAAAAGATTAATACAGCCAAGTGCAAGTGAATGTCTTTAGCTGCAGGCTTTGAGTGCAGTTCTGTGCAGCAACCCAAGTGATACCAGGCTGATCCCATGTAATCACCTCAGCATGCCAGCATTTCTCTGTCCTTCCCTTTTTTGGATTGATTTTATAGATCGATGTTAAGAGAAGAGGGCTGAGCAGAGGGTCAGCTTCATATTAGAAACTTAGTCCAGCGTCCATGACACACTTGGGGTTTTGTGAGGACATTCCTTAATGTGAGGCTAACTTCCACCACAGACTGTCTGCAGTTCTTGGCAAACTTCTCTATGCCAGGTACTGATGTAAAGCAGTCATTCTGCATTTGTGTGACTTGACACATTCCAGGATTTCCTGATTGTTAGATCGATCCACAATACAAACCACCCTAATAAATTATATAAACATGCCTGCTTCTGAACAGCCAAGTGTCTTCTCATTTCCCCTGAGGGTTTCTCAGTCTACAGTATCTTGGGTGTTCAAATTTTGCCTCCTTTTTGTCATTCGTTTATCAGTTCTGGCTGGGAGTGTCGTTCTTGGACTGCATCATTCAATATCAGAAAGATGCTGTTGAGTATAACAGCTTTTGGTTTTCTGTCATCAGCATGGTTTGCCCTTCAGTCACAAAGCCTTTGCACGTTTAATTAGAAAAAGAAAGAAAAAAAGGAAATAAAGGAGAGAAACTCATTACCTTGCACTGTTTAGAAAGCAAAAGCATTGAATATCTGATCCAGACCACCTTTTGACACAGATGAGCTTTACATGGACTCCTATGAGGTAGCAGCCCAAGTTTAGTAAGGCCTTCAGTATGTGGTGTAAGTCTAAGTCTCTGCTGGTTTGGACACTCTTGAGTTCTAGCCACCACAGAGAAGGCAGCAAAGGGGCAGGTCAAAACAGTTGGCTTTGCTTATCAGAGTGAGGGATGAGTTCTGAGCATTTGGAGAAGCTCTGCTTTAAAAATATCTGCTGTTGGCTTGCTTTGAGTGGTGATTTACTGTTTGTGAACCATCACTGAGCTGCTCAAAAAACTTCTCTCCTTCACATTATACTTAAATCTTGTTTAAATTGTAATAGGAAACAAGCCAATGCTTCTGCACATCCATTATGTTTCCTGTGCTGCCTTTAGGGTACATTTTAACACTGCTCTTTGTGAATCAGGATGACAATGTATGAGGGCCATTTCCTTTAAGAGGATAGCAGCCGATGCTCAGGCAATATTATTTTTTTGGATCACTGTGCACCCTGACTCGGCCTGGGCTTCCCTTATTGGCCGGAACTATTGTCTACATTTTTCTTAAATAATAGCCTGAGTGCCATAGCTCTGAACCAGATAAATTGTTTGCATTATGTGATTCTTGAAGAGGTATGGCAACAAAAGCATCCAAACCATGCTTGCATGTGAGATTAAAATATTGTATTCATAGCTTTTGAAAATATTTTTATTTTCCTTTAGATATAATTTCAAATGCATTTGGAATAAAGAAATAAAATCACTGAAGAGGCACAGTGTTGGAAGAATCAGTCTGCAATATGTAGACATGCATTGCCATCCTTCTTGCTTTTATAATGCAGTTAATGCAAAATGCAGAAACCCCAAAGGCAAGAGAAAGGCTAGTGAACAACAACAAAAAATATCAATGAGTGAAAACTCCCATAACAGTTCTTGGCAGATGCAATTACCTTTGGCCTGCAGCTGGTCATGAGACTGGCAGATACCAGCTGGGCAAAGCGCACTGAGAGACATCCAGAGCAGCCAGGCAGAAGGGCACCTCTGAAGTGTATCTGGCAGCCCTGATCTTCTGTGCTGCTCAGTGAGGAACATAAATAGTGACTTCCTGCATTATCTTCCATGGCCAAGTAGGATAGACTGACTGGACCATGTAAAACCCTAAGACTGATGCTTGGTGTAGGCACGCTGAATGCCTGGCTGGGCTGAGTCTACTGCAGACTTTCAGTGAGGTTTTGCTTCAGTCCTTTCCCATCATGGTAGAAGTACTGCTTTATTTAACCTCTTAATAATGGTAGGCATCACTGTGGTAAGCAAGACTAGCATATGATGGGGAAATTCAATTTCTCTATGAAGAACTCTCTTTGGCAGTAATTAGCCAACTTACACCACTTCACTTTCACAGAAGCTTCTCTGCAGTCACGTATTTGGTCTATGGGTCCCTTAGTTATAAATCAATTTCCATACTCTGCTGTCAAGACATCTAAACTAGCAAATGAAACAGCAACATCCCACAAATTAATCTCTTCCTGCAAATAATCCTGGTTCCATTGTACAGGAGGTTGCTTCCTGTATCACTAGGACTGTTGGCACTTTTGAAGATCCTACATAGATCTATAAAGCTTTAAATGTGTTTAATTGCAGTTATATAAATGCCTTTTTAAATCTGGGATGATATACCTAAATTCAACTTTAAATTATGCAAATTACCTGCTAAACTCTCAACTATATCTACTTTTTGCATGTCATATACATATATTCACACATTATGCATTGCAAGACAAAATCTGAGCTTTGTCATTCAAAAAAAATTAAGACAAACAGAATTAAGAGGCTGGGCTTCAGAGCTAAAGAGATTAAAAGGAATCAAGACTTTTCAATGATCAAAGATAGAAGTAAAAAGGAATCTGATAAAGAAAAATGCAGGCAAGAATAAACCTTAAAGATTAATTTTGGAACTCGAGACTTACAATGTCTAGCATTATTTAAGCATACAAAAGTCTTGTATTATTTTCCCAGGGCACCAAAGACAAAATATTTTGTTTTGTTAGAAAATCAACAACTTTGTTGTATTCACAGTGATCTCTTTAAAAAAAACAGCTCTGTAGGATTTAATGATAGATTGAGAGAGAGAGAGAGAGGGATTGGAATATTCAGTACATGTGAGGCAAACCAAGAGTCTTCAGGATTTTTTAATTTATTACCCCCCAGATTAATCTAACCTTTTAACCAACTTAGACTCCTTACGCTTCTTACACTCCTATTCCACAGTGGATCCCTGATTTCTCTGGAAAGTTACACTCCTTGGCCTTAGATGACGAACTGTTCACACAGTGAGGTCAGGATGCGGAAGTGAGCTGAGTTTCTGCTGTCACCGCTGTATCACAACCTGCTTTCTCTCTCCTGCAGTCTGAGATGCTGAGCTGGAATTTAAATTGCCTCAGCAATAGATTCCTCTTCTATGTTTAGCATTGATAGCCCAATCCTGACACCATGTTTATATGATTTTTTTAATGTATTTGGGTGGGTTTTCTTTGTGCCATTTTGTTTGTTGCTATTGACAAGTTTGATTCCAGTTTTGCTTTTTTGATTCAGCAGGGAGCTCCAGCTGGGACTGTATTTCACACTTAATGACTGAAAGCTTGAAAGGTCTCAGGTTTACCACAGAAAAAATGTCAAGAGTGTTAAACCACAAGTCTTCTTGGAATAATTTTTCTGACAACAGTCTTCTTTTCTTTCCATTTAACTGCAGGTCTCTCATGACTTTGCAATCAATTTCAATGAAGACAACCCAGAATGTGCAGGTAACTCTCACAGTAGGACAGATTGCCATAGTTTGACTGCGTGCAAAATGTGCATTTTTTATTGTATCACCTAAGTATTATTCAAAGTGGTTTTATTAAAGAAGGCAGCTAGGATTTGAGGACCTAACAGTCTCCAAACCACTGAGCTTAACTTAAGAAATCTTGGAAAGTGCCATACATTAATTTCCTGAAAAGTAGGTGGACATTCAATGCTTGGACTTCCTGCAATCACTAGCATTTCTGAGAACTAGACTAACTGAAAATCTTCAGCTATTTCAACATCATAGGTTGCGCTGCTAAGAGGGACAGGATATGAAAAAGTAGGCTGTGAACCTCTGTGATCAAAAATTCCCTCAGTTTAGAGCCAGTTCTTTGACCAGTCCTACAGTCTGCTGCAAGTCAAGGGTAGGAAAGCAGCTGATGACTATTGTGGTAGAAAGAAACCTGCTTTCCTGACAGCAAATGCAGCAGGAGGTTACAGTGTAAGATGTTAGTATGTTCTCTACTAACAGTCATTAATCCTTGGTAATCAGAGGCCAGATTTATGTAGCAGATGTTGCTGTATGTCTTGTATTTGTAAGTGAGATCTGCAGTGACTGATGCTGTCTTTCTAAAATCTCCTGCCACAATTCACATTTCTTGTAAAAGACAGTAATAGGAAAATTACCTCTAAACAGAGTAACAGTTAAAGAGTCTTGCTCGGGTGATCATTGCTGTCTAAAATCCACGGGTTGTTATTCTCCCTTACCCTTCTGCTTCCATCCAAACACTGAACTGGATATTTCAAAATGCTCTTTCTGTTCAAATTTTCTAGCTGTTCCTTGTAGCCCTTCTCAGGCTTTCTAGTGCCTTTCTTTCAGGCATGGGCAGCAAACATGTTCAGGATGAGAACTAAGATGCAAAGACATGAAGTGAGGAAAAGAAGAGAGGATAAGCAGTTCAAGGGAAAGAGACATTAAAAGAATTTGGAGTTCATGCATCTTAAATGCAAGACCCATTTTTGGTTCAGTGGGCATTCCTGCTTTGTTGCACTTGAATTGGACTGCCCCAGCATTTGCAAGTCATGTGCTTGAAATGCAATTGGGCATAGGTCCTACAGCTGCTTGATGTGCTCACACAGCTTTCTACATTGCTTTTAAGGAGTCCAAAGAAGCAGAAGTTACATGTATGCATCTAGAAGTGCCTGTAAGCTTGTAAGCCAGCTTGATGTTGAGACTTCAGTGGGGGGATGGGGTGGGGAAGCAAAAGAGACCTCAGAATTCTGTCTGGATCGTCATATTTTATAATGTGTCATTAAAACAGTTAACAGTGGTCAGCATTAGGTGATAACATATTTATATGTGTAGTGTTCAAATAGGGCTTTGTTTCTCAATCTAACTGCAGGATATTTGTGACCCTCTGCAAACTACAGAGAAAAGCTCTAGCAGTCCATGCAAAGAACACTTTTTTTTATTCCCCCCACTCTTGCTGCTTCTTTTGAGGTCAAGGCTACTTCTTTTGTCACACTGGCATTGTTATATAATGATTTTTATTGATTAAAAAGGCTGCCACATCTAGGTGGTGCCAGCAGCAGAGTTTAGACAGACCAACCTTCTGTAAGCAAGGGATTCACCATCCACACTCTGTATGCAAAACTAAATGTAACAATGGAAATGAAAGGGGGTAAAAAAAACAGGAAGGAGCTGCCCTGCTAGACTTGCCTTATGTCACTAAATAATTTAAACTTTATTTGTATCTTTGCATCTCAGTTATCTGATAATTTAGCCCATCACCTGAAAGGAGTTCTAGACCTAAGAAAACCTTAAAAATTGTTGCAGCATGAGAGAATGCCAGGGAAGAAATTCTGCAACATTTGCACCTGTATCTGCAAGATATTAAAAGCACTTGTCTTAAGTGATACCTTTTAAAATAATATCCACCTGGGTGCAAGCAAGAAGAAGAGACAAACCAGAAAACATGCTGTTTAATCATCTGCTGCAGCTCACTCATATGCCTGTCATGGGTGCTTTTTTGTTCTGTGATGTTTTCCAGATGCTCTCACTGTATTAGGTGTCACAGGGAACAGTAACATAAGCAAGTCATGTGGAGAAAGGATGCAAGAGTGAGAAGGAGATAAAGTGCTTAGTTGATTACACTATTTTACCTTATAATAAAGTATACTTGCCAGAAAACAAAGTAAAATTGCTTAAGAGTATTTTGTTTTTAAAAAAGAAACAGCAGTTGGATGCAATATAAAAAGTATGTGTCTATTTCGCTTTGAGGAATGAAATCCTTTTCTCTGTGGAAGTAGATCTTTTGCTGGCACAAGCTAGTGTGAAGCATCACTCTACATACAGGGACTGTATATTGAGGTGAAGAGCACTGGAATTCATAAAATATGGATATCCTACCTGTTACCATTTCCATTACTGAAAATTTTACTACTTAGTATATATAAATTTAGTATATTTTTATATATTTAGTATTTTATATATTTTTATATATTTTAGTATTATTTAGTGTATTACTTTTATACTCTTATAATTAATACTTAGTTTATTATCTGAGGAAGAAAGTAGGCAACAACCTCTAGTCTGAATGAATGTTTCTACACATCTGTCTTAAACCTATATCTGTGTGTGTACACTGTATTTCATTGGAGATGCTGAAAGTGGATTCCAAATAAAAATGTAAAGAGTTGAATTGTGAAAAAAAATGCACATTGGTTCTGCCTAAGATAAAGGAGTACAAGAACAGCAAGCTACAAAGTCATCCACTTACAGATCCTTTTGAGTTGGGATTGGATGGACAGTAGATATTTCTAAAGTATATTAATCTGAGAAAGCAAATAAGAAATTATGTTTCTAGAACATGTCTCCTAAGATGAGAGAAACTTTCTGACATGAATAACAGTAAATCTATGTGGAATGCAGGGAGTAAGGTTTATCTTACATTATTTTCCTGCATAAGAAGAAAAGTACAGTGTATCTTGTCATCATCTTAGGGGAGATTTATGAGGCCTTCATGCAACATCATTAAGTATATGTAATGAAATCCTTAGCAAGTTTAAAATTGGGAGTTAACAGAAGGTCAGTTTTGCAATATGTAATTTAGTCACTGGAATTACCAAGGGAAATTTTGTAACACTGCTTTACATTTCAGCCAATCACAGCTATAACTGGAGCAAGTCCTTCAGTCTGTTGGTATTGCAATGGAAAAATATATCTGTAGCTGTCTCTAAATAAACAAAACTGTGTTCTCCACCACTTTTTCATAGGAGTGTATGCATGTCATTGTAAAACAATTACAATTCCCTGTCATTTGTTAGTAATAAGTCTGCACCCATCTATCCTGTAAATATGATAGAGTAAAAAATCTCATGAGTGAGCAAGTCTCAGTGCAAACTGGAACTGGCTTAGGATCTTACTGAAGTAATTTAATTCTTCAGCATTCTTTGTAAAGCTTTTCAGTCTGTCACTTTCTTTCCAACATTAGACCACTAATCCTTTAGGTCTGGTAAGCTGGGAGTTCTGAATGGGGAGGCTAATGTGCATTACTTCAAGAAATCCTTCTTTTCAATGATTGAAAATACCAATTTCCATTCTGTGATCTGTCGAGTGTGTCAGCAGAAGTCTTTTCTCCCTTCTCTGTCTATATATCCTGAAATGAAAAAGCCAAAAATAGCTAGCTCTCCATCAAAATTTCTCAGCTAAAACTGATTTTTCTGTAGGCTGCAAAGCATCCTGCTGTTTCTTCCAAGATTTCACAGCTTTTGGTCATAGTAAAATTCAACCTGTGAGTGATTATGCAAATTAACCCTGAAAAATTACTTTCTTAGCACAGGGGAGTCAGGTATTTGAAAAGATGTTTTGAATTCCTTAACAGCTTTGGAGCATAAGTACGAAGGACAAATTTGTTGCCATGATAAACAAAAATATTTATCTGAAGATGAGAAAGAAGTGTTGAAGTGTTTCTTAATGTGTGTCTAGCCTTTCCATGAATCTTAGGTGTTGATCAGGAAGCTAACATATCTTAAACTGAGAGGAATGGAAGCTATGGCATTGCAAGCTCATACCTGAAAAACAGACATGAAAAGCTGCTGGGAAGGAGAAGCATGGTATAATGAATTATATATTACAAACCAGATTCAAGGCAGCTAGAGACAAATTCCTGGAAATTATCTGAAGTTGTTAGTCCTTGCTAATCATGTAGTATTTTTAATTTGTTCATTAAGAACCCACCTTTTATTTACATTTTAAACAAACCTGATATTGGCAGTGTGCTCCAATTTTTTTTTTCTTTTTCTTTTTTTGTTTTTTATATGCCAGGAATACAAGGAGTTGTGGAAGCTTATCAGAGCTGCCTTCCCAAACTGCAGCTGTACGGACCAACAAACATTGCTCCCATCATCCAGAAAGTGGCAAAATCTGCATCAGAGGAGACCAACACCAAGGAGGCCTCGGTAAGGGGAAAAAAGCTGTGTTTCCCTTTTTTTCTTGTTTTGTGATGGATATCTTGTAAGCCATCAAAAAAAAGCCTCTTAATGCATGTTGTGCCTTCACAGTTCTTATTAACTGCCTTCACAGAAGGCAGCTTAAACCTGTGTCAGCTGGAAAAGTGTATCTAGTCTTTATAGCTTTGATTGTCGCAGCTTTAAACGCTTTCTCCAGTGATCTATTTCCTGCTTTTGGGGTTGTTTTACTGTAGCACACACAGTTCTTCACTGCAGAAATAGAAATGGCACTACTAAGTTGCAAAAATTGAGCACTGAAGCCCTAAAAGCCCTCCTTGGTTGTACCAGGAGATGAGCTCAAATGACTTCCCTATTCAGGCTACCCAATTTTATGTCTCCTGCGGAGGCTGTATAAAATTTTATTGTTCACCTAGGGGACTTTTCCAACTATTCATTTGAAAATGGTAAGGGTACAGTTTTCAGCTTCCTATTACTAATGAAGTAATTTGTGTCTTTTAGAAATTGGAAGACAAGTCTGTCGGTCTGCACCTGATAAAAATCTCAGGACAGATTTCTTGGGCTAAAAGACTTACACATAGATCATGTTTTAAATGTACACCTTTGAGATTCAGTAGGTTTATTTTGATCCTGCCTTGAAGACAGAATGGGAGATCGGGAGAAGAGGAGAAATGGAGGGAATATGTGAGCGAGTAGATCTGAGTCATTTACCAGAGCTGTGCTGTAAAGGAGTAAAGGCTCTAAGAGAGACATTGCGCAGACTGCATGTGAATGTGTGCAGCATGAAAAGTGCCTAAGTACAGAACAAAATAGAGCTATGTGTTGGCATGTGCCTCATCACCTGGCCTAGAGCTTCCGCTAAGCTTTCTTCATGTGCTGAGCCTTTTAAAGTCCTATTAGGCCAGCAGTTACCAAATATTTCTGTTCATCAGTGTGGGCTTGTGACTGATATTTACAAGAGCATGTAGTGACAGAACAAAGGGTAATGGCTTCAGACTGAAAGAGGACTACTTTAAATTAGACATTACAAAAAAACTCTTTACTGTGAGAGTGGTGAGGCACTGCAACAGGTTGCCTGGAGAAGCTGAGGTTACCCCATCCCTGGAAGTGTTCAAGGACAGGTTGGATGGAGAGCAACCTGGTCTAGTGGAAGGTGTCCCTGCCTCATCTTCTGTTTAGCCTAGATGATCTTTAAGGTCCCTTCCAATCCAAACCATTCTATGATTCCACTGTTGTTTCCAGAACCTTGATAGTATTTAGGGTCCCAGTCCTAAAATGGGGAATCGCTATGTTTGAATTTCCATACCCACCTAATCTTGAGGTGGCTCACACTATTCCCAGTGCTGTTTCTGATCTAATATGCCCTACTGAATAAGTTCCTTCATTCTATACCTAAGCTTCCCCCTTTCTATTTGAAAAACAATTCATAGTATGAATGTTCAAGATGAAGTTTTCACCCTGTGTGTTTTGTTTTATTCATGACAGGACAAGATGATTGGAACTCTCTGAGTTTATACCATTGTATATACGTTAATATTATTGATGTTTGGTGTGTTGGTATTGCTCATGCAGACTGACCAAATCCTAGGATTTGTTCATTTTTCCTATTAATGTACATTTGTTAAATTACTCCAACTGCCTAACAATTCATAAGGGATCCAAGTAAGGGCCACTCTTCACCATTACCAAGTGAAGAAATGTCATAGGTCATGATCCTAGTTCAGTGGGCTTTGGAGTTTTGGGAAAGAAATTACAAGCTCACCAAATTGCTTGTTCTCCTCTGGAGAATGAGAAAACCTCTCTTTGGGGTTCTGTATGAAGAATATGAAGATGGATATAGTCCTGCCTTGCTCTCCTCAGGGACCCCAATACTCTGCAAAGGAAAAATTAGTAGCTGAGGAGCTTGGATCGGAAAATTCTATATAGTCAATATAAAGGCTCTTTTCTCTTTAAAAAGGTCCATGAGTGAGTTACCAGAAACACTTCTATACTTTTTAACTTAAAAGGTTGAGCAGCTTTGGAATATTAACTAATGATATAATTTTTCTCTTCTGGTCCAACAACTTCAGCAATATTTCATCTTGCTGATCCTGACGGATGGTGTCATCACAGACATGGCTGACACCAGAGAGGCCATCGTCCACGCCTCTCACCTCCCCATGTCAGTCATCATCGTCGGGGTGGGCAACGCTGATTTTAGCGACATGCAGATGTTGGATGGTGATGATGGCATCCTGAGGTCTCCCAAGGGCGAGCCTGTGCTTCGAGACATTGTCCAGTTTGTGCCATTTAGGAACTTCAAGCACGTAAGCTGATTTTTCCATCCTTGCCATAGAAGGATGAATGGGTATAGTGAATGATTCATGAGGCTGGGCTTAACTCTGCATATGCATGAAGTGGAGTAAATCTATGGCATTATTGTGTCAGAAATAGTAGGAAAAAAGGCATCAGAATGCAATGTGCTCCATTAGTGAGTTGGGAAGGGTGGGAAAGGAAGAGATGAGGCAGAATCCATGGTGCCAGTCCTTGCTTCCACTTTCTCCCTGATTTAATTTGGTTACTTTCCCTGCCTAATTTTTCATGGTATCTGTTTTGCATTCTCTTTTGCATCTGTTCTTTTAGGACTACTGAATTCTGCTTTCCGTTCCTTCATTTCCACAGGCAGATGAAATGGCTTTGAACTTGTCCTCACAGTGTTCCCCAGGAGGCTGTTTCCTTACTGAAGTTTGGTCCTCGAGTTCTCAAATGCAGTACTATCCACCCACAGATTCCTGGTTGCCTCCAAACCCTTTCCCAAATTCTGTACAAGAACACAGGCAAGAAAGTGGCATTACTGAGAGCTTCCCTCTGCACTCAGCCAGCTGTCCCTGACTGAGGCCAGTGTGGTGTAGAAAAAAACTCTGTAGGAAAGAAAGGAACAGAACCAGCATTAAATTGCCAAATCTAAAGTAAAGCTTTGGTCATTAACTTTTCCTCTCAGTCACCTGCCCTACACTGTACCATCTGTTCCAGGGACTTTTCAGCAGCAGGGTAGGCACAGTGTTCACCAGCAGAAGAGGCTTTCCCCCACACAGAGGGGTTTTTCAGAGCCTTTTTCCTCCTTATGGAGGCATGCATTATGTTCCCTCTGCAATGCTGATCCCATCCCTTTCCTTCACTTTTGCCATCTTTCTCTCCCTTCTTTCCTCTCACCTCTTATTTACTGAACCGTTTACTTGGTTGGATATCCTTAGTATTTGATTTGAGAATTTCTTTACCTCACAGTGCAACTGACTCATTCTCCCCATGAGATTGCTCTTTTCAATCTACTCCCATAGGCAGAGATCCTTAGATGTGGAGTTTTTAGCTCTGGGCTGGTTTTGATCTTCATATGGGTTTGCACTGCTTATATTTCTTCTTAAATTTAGCTTCTCTTTTAGTTTTTCTGGGATTTTTGTCACCACAAGAGCTTCTTTTTCCTGTTTGCTACTTCCAAAATACCTTAATTTTTCTCTTTGCAAGGATTGTTCTTTTTTTCCCATTTCAAAATGCAATTTTGCAATATTTGCCTTAGATGTAGACACACTTCTTCACAAACTCTACTGAGGAGCAAGAGAAACAAACTTGTTCCTCTTTTCCATCTAGCTTTATGTAAGCCATGGATGCACACAGGAGGAAAAACTCCCCTTATGCTATTAGTATGGTGCCACCATGCCAAATAGCTGCAGATTGACTACTGAGTTATAGGCATGCACATTTCTGTGCTGACAGGAGCACACAGTCACCTACCTACCTACCTGCTGAACCAAAGTATGAGCACAACCACCTCATAGCTTATGATTCCTTCAGCACATAATCACAAGTGCATTGTGCTGCACTGTAGTCATTGGAAAAGTGTCCAGAGCTGAGTTATTTATGGACTAGTGGGAGAGCTACTTTTAATTAGGTGAAAACATGTTTCTGCAAGGAACTAGCAAAGCCAGCTACGCTTGTTATTTTTAGTTTCGGTTTTTATTTTATAATAAAGCTAAAATCATCTTGGATTTAATAGGTTAATGCTGACAGTCGCAGTTCTGTGTTCTAAATATATTGTTCCCCTGGTGTTAATTTGTGACTGAACCTGTGGCATTGTTATTGCCAGCACTGGACAAATGACAAGCATATATTCTTTTTTAGCTGATTTAGATTAACTTCCCCAGTACTGGGAGAGGGAAGCAATCTTTATGTATCCTTCTTGTTAAATAGTGATATTTTACTCCCTCTTTCAGTAGCAAAGATAATATCAGTATAAAGATAGATTTGTATTTGCTCTATCAGAAAAGTTAATATATCTTATGCAACCTGATATTTAGTCTATTTATTGCGATCTTTCAGCTTTTCAACAAATGTCAGTGTAACAGATGAGTGCTCATAAAAATAGCCATTTCTGATTGAATTTCTTTATTTTCAGATCCCAGATCTCTTTTTCTCAACAAAGTGACATTCACAGCTTCCTTGCTTACTTAGCACAAATAAAAGACCATACATCAGGTAGTGAAGTAATTTTCCATGGTAGAAATGAGTGTGATGTTTTGATTCAAACTTATTTTTCCTCACAGAGGAAATGCAGATTTAACACAATTGGGAGATTTTTGTCAGATCAGTTCTGACTGAACACAATAATTTACATACATCAGCATATTACTTTTGACAGCTTTAAGCAAAATGCATATTTAGGTAAAAATCCCATTTATTTTGACAATGTACCTTGTGTTAATTTATTAAGTAGAGAAAAAGTTGAAGGATCTTTTTAGAAAGATTAAAAATCAAATTGTGTAAGGTTTACAGCTTTTTCTGATAAATCAAGTCTTTTTTTGTTCCTAAATCCATATTATACCTATTAATGACAGAAGGAGAGAAGAAAATGTTATGTGTGAGCCTTTATTTTTTGTTTCAGTAGAAGAGTAAACCAAAATTCCCTTGGAGTCAACCCAAGCAATATTTTTTTTTCATTACTTCTATTCTCAGGTCAGCTTGGAACTCAAAATCTTATAACTATCCAAAGAGATCAAAAATAATCTGTGCAAAACCTTCCCCATTGAGAAAATGAATGGGGAGAGAAGGAGGTTGTAAAAATAACTTATAGAACGAATCCCTTTTATTTTATAAGTTTGACTTCAGAGAAGGTTCTGAGCCTGCACAGCACTCATACAGGCATTTAACACATTTCAATCAGCTATTCACATACCTGAAATTTTATACCCACATCAATGTTTTACTGGCTTAAGATTCAGTGTAGACAGCAGGATCTATTATAGGGGTTTAATCTCCTACACGATACAGTGCAGTAGAAGTACTTTAGTAAAATATCTAAGCTTTTTCTCTCTCTTTAACGAATATCTTTGAAGCTGTCAAAAGAATAGTAGCAACTGTAGTGACTCTTGGAAAATCCTGTAGTTGTAGAGGCTTGATAAAATCTAGGTAACCATCAACACTTAAGAAATGACCCATTGTATAGTGGGTGACATATGCCATTCACGAAAGGGGAACATAACAAACAAAGAGAACATCATTTCCCTGAATCTAAGTGACTTTTTTCTCTCCATAATCATCACCACCCCAGTAATGTGAGTGTCCTTCACCTGAAACTGTAGAACAGTGATGCTCTGTCACTGAAATGCAGTTGAAGAAAATCACCTGCCTCAATCTATTCACAGTCATATTTTAAGAAATGAAATTTTCTGCCTTTGGGATGTATTTACTGGACACAAATCTGAAGCCACGGGTAGGTTGTATTCTATTCTGCATTGTATTTAATCACAGAGGTTAACAGCTGTAACTTCATCACAAAGGAGTGTGGAAAGCACAGCTCATAACCTCTGCAAGGAGCAATGTTTTGCACTGTGCATTGTAATTAATGATTAAGCATTGTGAAGCTATAGAACTGAACCAACAGTCATTTGTAATACAAACCAATTATGGACTCACAGGGGATTATTTTCCTACTGCTGACTGATCTGATTGTTGTGTATCAGCTATCAATTGAGAACTATTCATCTTGAGGTGCTTATTGCTAGAATTCCTCTTGAGGCAGTGGAGAAAACGTTACAGTAAAACATTAATTTAATGTCTCATCTGTGTTAAAGACCCAGCAAAGGCATTCCTTACACAACACTGATGAACTAGGTCTGTGTTTTAGCTTAGAAGTTACTGAGTGCAATTCTCACTTATAAAAATGCTGCTTTGCACCATCTGATGTGGAAATGAGAGGGCTTTACCACCACAGAAACTATATAAGGTACAGGTGGTCCAAACCATCAGAGAGGAAACCAACCCCAAGCATGTTTTTGAGATGTTCCCTGCTTGAAAGAGCCCCAGGACAAAGAGACATCACTGGCATGATGAAACTCAGTAAAGTAACAGTCATCCATGCTCAGACTGAAGCATGGAGCCAACCCAGCTACCCCAGGGCAGCCCTTTGTGGGGCACATATTGCCTGTGAGCCTGCAGGCACAGTAAATGTTTTCACTTAAACCTCAATGAAAGGCTTTTCAGTTGAGGACTGCCAAAGTGGCAGTGATTCAGATGTGCATCTGAGCCCTGACAGAGCCTGTTCTGAAGGGCTGACCCTTCGTTCAGAAGGAATGGACATGGTGTCAGAAGAGAGAGGTAGCAGAGGGAGGACGATGCTGTTGGCCCAAACATGTGAACATGTGAACTACACAGGTCCAGAGAAGCTGATGCCAATGCTCCTGCCCAGCATTTTTAGAGACAGAGCAGAGTGAAGTTTCCTGATTGCTACAACTTGTGTGTGCAGCACTGGCTCAGGGCACTTCCCCACTCCCTGCTTTTTCCTCTAAGGTTGTATTTTTGGTAAGATAGCACAGAGACAGGCTAAGGTATGTACAGCTTTGACATACTGGAAAGGAGATTTAAAAAAAACAGTAATTTTCAATAGCATTGTAAAAATCAGCCATTTGTGTGATTCCAAGGGGTATTTTCTGACTATTTTAGTTGGAACTAGATGAACTTTAAGGTCCCTTACAACCCAAATTCATTCCATGATTCTATAAAACAGGTTAAGACAAGACTAGCACAACTCTGGAAAACCATGCCTTTCACTTTTCAGGATTAAAATGAATGGGTTCTGTTACTGTGTAACACATTAGAACACTTGCTGCACTGTCACATAAAGTATGCTCTATGCCAGTTTGTTCATGCAGAATTGTTCCAGGCTTTTTTGGCTGCACAAATATTTCAGTATAAATGTCACAGTAGGGAAATAGCAGTTAATTTTGTTTGTTACTGATCCCATACATGAGTCAAAATACAAAAATACAGGAAAAAACCCCCACTTGTTTCTGGTTTTGCTAGCATTATCTTTTTATTTGATACTGGAATTGCTAACAGCCTGAAGTTTTCTTCACCCTTGGATTAACCTGCCTACAAATAGTTTGCCATTTACAATCTATGTAAGCCAAATTTTAAGACTCTGTAAGGAAAGGATGCCACCCCACAAAACAGAGTTGGTCAAAAAACAGTCAATACAACTTATTTGTGACATGGTAGGTTTGAAACTTGGCTTATAACACAATGGATAATGAGGAGGAAAGTGTGCATTAATTTGGGAAAAAGTATTTTGTGTGCAGAAGAAGTTTGATCCAGCCACAGGCTGAGTTCCCATGCATCGTCTGAGCTCCAATCTACCCTCTATGGAGATAAAATATATCAATTTAAACCTCTCAGAATGAAATTTTAATGTTTGTATTTTTACTGCATTTTTGTGGTGGGATCAAAAGAAACATGGCTGAGAAGGCTGGTTCCAGAGGATTTGGAACCAGTTCTACCCAAACATTTAGAAACAAGAAAATCCAAAACATGGGGCAAGAGGGTGCATGGGAGAATGAGTCCAGCTCTGTCACTGCTGAATTCAGGGGCTGAGGAATATCCAAACAGCACATGCAGGTAATGGTTGCCCACAGAACATCCACAGGCCCCTCTGCTTAAAATGAAGCATTGTCAGGGGGTGAGGCAGCAACTCTGTGTTGTTGATGGAAGTCAGGGTTTCTCACTACACTGAGGGGGAGCTCTCCTCCCTGCCTGGGGTGAAAGCCGCTGGCCATCCCTGTATCCATCTCTACTTTTCAGGGTCATCAGTTCTTAAGTCTGGTTAATACTGTCCATTTTTATATTGCAGGAAGAGCTTTAAAGCCTCCACCAAGGCTTGAGCCTTTCTAGTAACCACAGTTTAATTCCAATTTTTTAAGAAGTATTTTTTATTGAATTAAAATCATTCCCAGCCATTAAAACACCACACCAGATTCTGAAGAGCAGAATGGTGATGAAGGCCTCCCTTTCATAGTGTTGTCCATTCATGTTCAGCTTGGAGCTCTGCAGGGTTCCTTGCTGAACACTGATGAATGAAGTCTTTGCCGCTTTTTATTGTGATGTGGAGCTCTCCCAGAGTGCAGGGAAGTTCAGTTAGCCTGAACTTAAAATAGTCCAAATGGACCTGAAGTCATACAGAGCACTTTTGGCTTTAGTGTACTTTTAGGCAGCTACAGCTCCATACCTAAACTGATTCATAAAATGAGTTTCCAGCAATAGTATGATTCACTTTAAGTATTTTTTGCCTTCCATTTCTGTACCATACTTCCTCCCTTGATCTCATGGAGCCAATGCCTCTAAAACCCATGGCACTTCTAGCAGAGAGCCAGGTTAATGCTTGTGTTTTCTACCATTTCCTGCAGGCATCCCCAGCTGCTCTAGCAAAAAGCGTTTTGGCTGAAGTTCCAAACCAAGTCGTGGACTATTACAACGGCAAAGGGATAAAACCCAAATGTATGTCAGAGTACGAGTCTTCCAGGACACTAGCTCCATGAACCTGCCTGCATTCTTTTACTAAATTGAGAAAGAAAAATGCTACTGTCTACAACTACTGTATTTTAAAAAGGAAACAAAATAATAGCACGTTTTGGTGATTTTTAACTAAAATAACCTTTTTTTTTTTTTTTGCATGTGTAGCCTAAAGGCTTAAATCTGTTAGGCAGTTGTATTGTTGAAAACTTTTTATGAGGAAAAAAATCCAGAAAAAAAAAGTGAACTCTTTACATTACAGCATGTTGCCTTGAAATAAAAAGTTATCTGTATCTGGTTTTTATACAGGTTTGTTGAAATTTTGCTAAATTTCTTATATTTACACTGTAAAGCATTTTGAAATATTTATCGAGAGTCGATAGCCAAAATGTCCTTGGTTTAATCTGCTATGAACTGAGAGATTTTTCAAAATGGCAGATGCATGAACTGTATTTTGCATGTTTAAAATAAAAACAACACAGTTTTGCAGTTGTCTTTATTTCTCTCTGTGCCACAAGGCTGCCTGCTTTCAACTTCCATATTCCAAGGGAAGGGTAATAAAGTGTTTTTCAAGAGATACCTGACCTGAAGCATGGGCATTTCTAATGTTAGCATCTTCTTACATGGACACCCAAACGAGCCCACTAAGTCTGTGTCCTGAGTAGTAATTTTTCAAAAGCCTGACAAATCCAGCTCTTACAAAGTGTTCAGACCATAGCTGTATAGAGATCTGGCTTGGAGAGCATGATCCATCAGGATTGTATGTCTTAAAACATGCCTACTTAATTACAAACAGTCTGGCTCTCAAACAGGATGTATTTTGGCAATCCAAGCTTATAATCTCTTCTATTTGGGAATTCTTATTTTGTTTCATTTGTGTTTTTAAATCTCACATGCAGTATCAAACTCCGTGTGGCACATTTTCCAAATGAAATTTTGCATGGCCTGATTTTGTGACAAGCAGTGATTTGTAACTTCATCCTCACACAGATCACCTGTGTGTGATAGAAGAACTGTTTTTTACCAAAAGAATATTGAAACTACCTTTAAATTAA
>WBMY01000060.1:11102-21848 GCA_013397315.1 Donacobius atricapilla | reverse complement strand
AAAAAAAAGAGAGAGAGAGAACACACACAAGAACAGAATGGTGGTGGATTGCACTTTCCATTGAAATATGTAAGTGAAGAAATTAGATCAATTTTTTGTGTGTGTGTGTGTTTGAAGGATAACTTGCTAAAAACTAAGGAGAAAATTTGACAAAAAATAATCTGTGTGGGATTGTCCAAAAGGCACAACTTCGGATGAGTTGTATTCCCCCTAAATTCTTTTTGCTAGTTCCTGAAGAAGCTGTTTGGGGCCAGTGCTGAATATTTTGGAAACCTTCCCCTGTGAGCAAGGGGTTTTGGTTAAGAAATAGATATTTTTAAATGAGTTTGTAGATAATTCTCCTTTGGAGGTAACTTCCATAGGATCAGCTTTGATTGATGATTTTGTACTCTTAAATGAAGGCAGTGGGATAACCAAGATGCATAGGGATGCCTCCCCTGCACATTCAGTTCTGTCCCATCTCTATCCTGCTGTGCCATCATTCACACTTGCTTGTAAAGATTTCTTCAGCTGATCAGATACTGAGCAGCAGCCAGTATTACCTGGTCATGGCTATAAATTGTCTGGAAACGTCCAAAGTGATAGATCTCAAATCCGCATTTCTATGTAATGGCTGACACTTCATTTGAGAGCTTACCCTGCCAGGCTGCACATCTCTCCCTCTACGGGTGTATTTCATCTGGAAGCTACTCTGATCTCCCCTTACATGTCACACACCATTCTGCCAATGACTCTTAAGTCTTACATACAACACCTCTAGTTTCTTATTCCCACTTCCCCCCTATTTTCTTTCCTTCCCTATTCTTAGGAGGAGCATGTTCTAGCTGTTAAAGCACAGGACTGAAAAGCCAATAACTGTTCTTTCCTCCTCCAGTAGCTCAATTTGTTTTCTTGCCCATGATTTTTTAAATGTTCTGCCCCTCAGATTCTTCATCTGTAAAATGAAGGTCACTGTCATGTATCATAAATATCTCTGAATAGTAGGGGGGAACTTTAATACTTGAAAAGTGATTTGAGATCCTTCCTGAGAGGCATGATGGTGCTCTCACCATGTAAAGAGTACTATGTTACCCTGGGACCTGCATTAAGGGGTGTCATGTACAGCTGAGGAGAAGTTCAGCCTTTTCTTTATCATTTGCCAAACTGAATAAAAGAAAGCTTTCAGCAAGGAAAATTAGGATAAATTGTTCTTCTGGTACATGTGATCTTTGACTAATTTTTGAAGTGCTTATGGTTACACAGAATTGTGTGGTTGCAGCTCTTCATTTCCAGAGGTGTTACGAGGTGCTTCTATAATGTGGCATCATGTAAAATGCAGAGATCAACAGGCCATTGTATGCTGACCTATATAAACCATCAGTCATTTTCATGTGTGTACATGGTCTATACAAGTGTCTTTAGAACCCCAGCTGCTGCAGATCATTCTGTTTACTTCACACAATCCTGATTATAAATGCTCTCTGCTTAAAAACAAATCATTATCAGTGGTTGATATAAGTCAGCAATTCTATAGCACCCTCAAGTATTTGGAAAGATACCTTCATGGTATTGAAAAATCAATTGGAAATCTTCTTCAGTCTGTACAGATCTCAGCATGTAAAACAAACACGTAATAGTGTGGTGACTTGGTGTAGGATGTACAAAAGACAAAATTGGCTGTATGGTAAAGGCTTACTAATGAGGCTTTGGATGTTATTTTCATTGCTCCAAGCTACTCTCTGCAATAAAATACTGTGGACTTCGTGCAGAGTAACCTCATTAAATATATGAATATATCTCTGAAATGTGATATTTTTCTCCTGTTTTATCTACTTAGGGTTTTAGCAAGGCCATTCTGCCTTTAGGCTGAACTGCCATCAATTTCTCCTGCAGATTTTTTATGCAAATTTAAATTTCTACTGCCTTTTGATGGATCATTTTAAATTCTGAAAACCGCTTTAAAATAAATTACATCTTGTCCTTTTGAGATAGCCAATGATCTAAAATATATTCTCTGCCAACTACAGCCCTGCCTTCCTTTTTATCTCAAATCCAATTCCAAACCCAAAAAAGTCGCAGAAAACTCCTATTGGCCCAAAATACATTAACATCTATCTTTCTTGAGCCAGATACCAGGATTTTTAGTTTGTAGGGAAAACTAAGTCCACAAGAGATTTGAAAACAGCACTAATACACTGCTAAGTGCTTATTATCCTAAGGTAAAACCTTTCCACATGAAGATTTTACCACAATGAACAATGTAGTATTCTACTTTTTTTTTTTTCCTTTATTTACAGGAAGTGCCATTTTTGCCACAAGAATAGAGTTTATAGCATCACCTGTCCTCCTTCACAGAAGTCTTATTTGTACCTGCAGTCCTAAGTGGAGGAGCTGCACTATACCAAAACATAAAAAAAAATCTGTCCTGGTTTAGGACAAATTGTGGGAGGAAACCTCCGAATGGGATTCCTTTGGAAAATAACAAACCCAAATGGCCCTTCCCCCACAGCTGGTCTGGAAAGAGACTTTCTCAGAGAAAAGTGGAAAAAGCTATTTATTTAACAAAAGGAAAAAAAGAAAAAAAATGCCCACAANAAGGAAAAGGAAAAGGAAAAGGAAAAGGAAAAGGAAAAGGAAAAGGACCAATTCTCTGTCCTAGCTACCTAAAACTAACTAAAAAACCAGGGGAAAAAAAACCCACAGGAGACCTCTGTCCCACAGCAATCCGACCAAGCCGCTGCTGCACAGCAAGAGAGCAGTCCCGGAGAGGAATGTGAGGAGATAACATAGCCTTCAAAACAAATTGCAGTCTAAGAATCACCTTAAAGGTGCAGAACACAATATACAGAACAGACGATTAGGGATACAGGCATCATAAAGTCACTCTAGGACACCATCCACACCACAAAAAGGTTGATTTTGCATCATGATAAAAAGGGGAAAAGTACAGAATTGAAACTTTTCTCTCAGAAATGTGAGCCCCCATGCATTACTTTCAAGTTACTGGTGCATGAAATCCTGTGTTATCTTAGCTGTGCAGGATGCTACATGAGAAAAGCATTATACTGTGGCAACAAGGCTCACTAGGATCAAGGGAGAACTCTTCTCTTGCTGGTAATATCTGCCATGGCTTGGCAAATTAGTTACTTGATCTTGCAATTTGCCTTGATTCCAAATCTTGAAAATGGGGGCAAATAGATTTTTACCACTTCCCGAGGACTTTTGGTCAGGTTAGCACCACTGTAGGGTTGCCACAGTGCTCAGAAATTGGGACATATCACTTTTATAATTTTTAGACCCTTTATTTCTCCTACTATAAAGGTCTCTGTCAGAGCAGCAGCATAAGCTACCAACGGACCCCATTAGAAAACACATCTGTGTGAAATTTAGCAACATCCCTGATGCTGTTCTTGATGCCAGGGAGAGAGCAAATAGATGCAGTGAATGCTGTGGTAGCAGAGATGACTACCCAGCTTAAGAGAGGGAATGTCAGTTGGACTGTAAACTTGGGAGATGCAATTCTGAACACACTACATGGTTATTTCATGAAAGGACAAGAAGTAAATTCAGGACAAGGAATGTGTGTGAAAGCTGCTGGTAAGTTTCTGGATCACAGTTTTGGGTGTGAACACCAAAGTGGCCCAGTTAAAAGCCTCAAGTGCAACACCCCTGCATACACATACCATAGTAGGGGAGAAGATGGAGTAGTGGGGTAAAGAGAGGCAAGGACAGATGCCAGTTGACCAGTCTGAAAGCTCATATGTCTTTATAAAAAGGAATTTCTGCTGAAACCAGAAGGGAATCTTGGGTTCATAGCCTCGCTGTCCTAACTAGTGCACTCTCAGCTGTGCTAGTTCCCTGCTCAGAAAAGGAAAAACAGGGTGAGTCAACTCTGAATACTGATAAAGGCCAGACCACACCAAAGCCAGAGTGTCACCGGTGCCATCGGTGTGTCAAGCTGCCCAGAACCCTCTGCCTTTCCCGCCCATTTTAATTTTACCAGGAACTGGCTACACTATTAAATACACTTCCCATAAGTGCCACCGTCACACGGAGCACATAATCATAGAGTGATGGTATCATTCAGGTTGGGAAAGGTCTCTAAGATCATTGAGTCCACCCATTGTCCCAGCATTGCCAAGGCTATCATTTCACCCTGTCCTTAGTGCCACATCTATGTGGTGTTTTTGAACACTTTCAGGGACAGTGATCCCACCACCTTCCCTGGGCAGCCTGTTCCGGTGCTTAACCACCATTTCCATGAAGAATTTTTCCCCAATATCCGATCTAAACAGCCTCCGGCACAACTTGCGGCCTTTTCCTCTCGACCTGTCGATCATTTCCATGGAATCAAAGCCCTGAAGTGGTTAAGCCCCGCATCCCGAGGAAGTTTTGACACAGCAGAGTCCCTTCTTCCCAGACACCCCCGCACCCCCGAGGGCATCTGCTCAACAACTGCAGGAAGGTTTTGAGCCCATTGTCCCGCAATCCTGTGTGCTAAGGGGTGCTTGTCAGCGATAAACCCCACCAGCCACTGGCATTTCCCGTCTTAGACACTTGTGTGTTGGATTTCACGGGCTCGCGGCTGGGATGCAGGCAGAGGAGTGATGGCAAGGACGGAAGGGCTGCGGGGGAAAAGGGATCCGTGGCTCTTTCTGCACGTCCTCGGGCGAGGTATTCTCTCTGGGTTAGCGCTGCTGCATCGGCCACGGGCGCTGCAGCCCTCGCCCACGACTTTAGGGCCATTCGGGAGCTTTTATGTCACCCTTGAGCTCGCTGGTCGGAACTCTCCGTCGGGGGCAGCACGGAAGGTTTCCAGCGGCGGACGGGGCGGGGCCGGAAAACGGCGGTGGCTCCGCTGGGCTGGCGGCATGGCGGTCTGGGGGAGGCTGGCCCGGCTCGGCGGGCACCTCTGGGCAGCGGCGGCGCCGGCTCTGGGACACAGGTAGCGGTACGGCTGAGAGGGGAAGGGGCTGCTCCGGGGGAGGGTAGGCAGAGAAGAGGCAGGAAGAGTGGGGAGCAGAGCGTGACTCGGCTCCTGTCGCAGCCCCGAGGTCATAGAACTGTAGAATGGCTTAGGTTGGAAGGGGACCGTGAAGATAATCTAATTCCAGCCCCCTTGCTGTGGAAAGGGACGCCTGCAGCTAGACAAGGTTGCTCAGTGCTGCATCCAACGTGGCCTTGAACGCTGCCAGGGATGGGGCATCCACAGCTTCTCTGGGCAACCTGTTCCAATGCCTCACCACCCTCACAGCAAAGAATTTCTTCCTAATTCTACTGTCTTTCAGTTTGAATCCATTGCTCCTTGTTCTGTCACTACATACTCTTGTAAGCAGTTTTGCCTCATCTTTCCTGTAAAGCCCCTTCAGGTGCTGGAAGGTGAGGGGCACCTGAGCGGCCCTCTTCACTCGGCGGCCTCTCCCTGCCCCGGGGCGCCGTCTCTGGTCGCCGCCCTTTGGAGAGGCCTCTGTGTGCAGCTTTGTTCGTGGTCCCAGGGGTTACTGCTGGGTCATTCCAGCCTTAGAAATAGCCCAGGTCTTAGAAGTAGCCCCAGCCTGCGTGGGAGTTATGGCAAGACAGCCGTGTTCGCATCCAAAGCATCTTTGTAGCATAGTGAGCAACTTGATCTGCCATGGTTTGGGTCACCTTGGCCCTCTGGCCATGTGCTCACTACCTATACTATTAAATACTCTTTTGTTGATGTTGCTGAGGATTGGGGAGCATTCAAGCCTTTTTCAGCCCTCATAAAATTTATGGCAGGACACTAAGCTGTTTAGCAGTGTTTGTAGAATCAGAGAGTTGTTGGGGCTGGAAGGGACCTGAGAAGCCAAGTTTGAAGCTGAGGTCTAAGTTCTTTCTCACAATGTGGCCAGTCCTGAGGTCAGACCAAGGTTGCTCAGGGCTTTGTGGTTTTGGGCCTTGAAAGCTTCCAAGGACTGAATCTGCACAGTCCCTCTAGATCCCAGTGCCAGTGTCTGACTGTCTTCAGGCTGAATTTTTTTAGGTGAATCTGAATCCCCCTTTTCAGTTTACAGCACTTCTCTCACTCTCCTGGAGTTGTACCTCATTGACATGGCCTGCCTTGGTCTTTCTCTCAAATTATTCCATGCGACTTGTGGGTGCACTGTACATTTCTCCTTTATGAATTTCACTGGGTTCCTCGTTGGTTTGTCCCTCTGGCTGGCAGAGGGGCAGCCTTGAGCATCATCCACTGCTCCCTTCAAACTTAATCACTCATCCCTTCTTAGAGGCCACTGATAAAGATACTGAACAGGACAAGTCCCTGAATAGACTCTTGAGGAACTCTGCTTGTAACTGGCCTTCTAGTAGAGTCCAAATCACCAGCTGTGGCTCCTTCAGCTGATGATCCAGCCAGGTTTTTGCTTGGCTGATAGCCCACCTATCCATGCCATAACATCCAATCTTGGATAGAATGATGCCACAAGAGATTGTTTTAAAAATTCTTGTTAAAGTTAAGGTAAACAGGACAACAACCTACTGTTGTCTCTTTTGTTCGTGGATCTAGCTGGTTTTTTTTTTTTTTTAATCTTAAAAGCAGTGGTTGCTTAGTTAATTGTTGCTTGTTCCCCTTTGGTATAATTCAGAATACTTAGTCAACTGACAGATAATTAGGTGTTTAATAAGTTAGATGTAACATACATGTTATGAGACACTTTTTGTACTGATAAGAAACTCAAAACCTTTCCCCACCTCTGAAAAGGGGTCAGCTGGGCTTTGTAGTCAGGAACATCAACAGTTCAACATGGTGGCATGAGCATCTTTCTGAAGAGAATGTGGAGTTTCTCAAGAAGATAACTGCAGAGGAGTACAAAGCTCAGACAGCCAGCAAGCTGTGCCCTCTGAAAGATGAGCCATGGCCACTGAATAAGTGGACACCAGGTGAGAAAGTATCTGTTCTGGAATACCTGTTCATGCTGAAATTATTATTGTTGTTGTGTTGTTGCATTCAGTAACATCAAGATTATTTCTTGTGAAGTATTCTTTTGGCTTTACATCAATCATTCAATAAATCTCCTAGTAAATAAGTAAATATAATACATCAGTTCTGTAAAAAGCATTTATAATATTACAAGATGTTAAGAGCCTTTTAAGAACTTTTAGTTCTTAAGTTTAGTTTTTAGTCCAGCACTTGCTCCATCCCACTGCCATACAAGATAATAAATTAAGAATTTGTCAAACAAGTCTCATAAGAATATAAAGTGTATGAACTTGAAAATGTTAATATTGCTGGATTCTGAAGAAAAAGTGTAGTATATAATACATCCCACTTCTGGTCTGTGATTACAAATCCTTATGGACTAGAACACAGAATTAAGTTTTTGAGCTTTCAAAAGGGTCACATAATTTGTAAGGCAGACAGGTTGCCTTTGCAAAGATTGGGGTGAGAGGAACCTCCTACAGTAAACTTTTCAATAGTTAGTTAGGCTCTAGTGCATGGGCATTGTATTTTGGAAAAACAACCAAAAGTAGTTGCAGTTTCTATCAAACACAACTGGAATAGGTAGAACTTTACCTCTGGTGAGGTTAAAACCCCCCAGCCTATCTGCAAGGATTTAGTGGTGTTTTCTCTCCTTCAACTCCTTAGGAAAGTTGAGAGTTAATGGGACTTTGCAGATAATTAGATGATGTCTTTCAATTATTGTGAAGGTGCATCCATGTTCTGTTTTGATCTACAGATTCCATCAGAGTTGGTGTTGTTGCAGTAAAACTGGGAATGATGCCAATATGGACCAAATCAGGAGAAAAACATGCTGTCACACTACTTAAGGTAAAATAAACCATAACAAATTTCATCTCCTACACTGTATTTAGATTCGGCTAAGCCAGCTGTTTCAGGGAAAAGTGAAACTTACTACTTGAACAGAGTAGGAAATTCTGAAAGAAAGTGAAGATTTCTTTCACTCCTGTATAGTACACCACGCCCATTCTGTTTATATCCAAACTTTCTAGGAGTGGTCTACCCCACCGCCTCAGCTATTCAAATGCTGCAGAGCTGTGTGGTGTTACCTAAGTGATGCAACAAAGCTGGGGTTAACTATCCCACTTCACTTCTTTTATTTCTCCACCTACAGGCATGTTGGGATTAGTTTTACCTTGGTTTCTGAGCCTTTGTAGCTCTGAAGCTGCTTCTTCATATTCTCCAGCAGCTACTCTTGTGATGAAGCCTTTTGCTGACTGGCTGCTGCCATAAGAGGAGCCACTGCTCTGAAGGCCATCAGGTTTACAGGGCAAAGGAGGAGGAGTCTAAAATGGGGACTCTTACTGTGTGCTTTGTGTGCTTACAAATAGGGATTTTGCAGATCTTGTGTGAAAAAGGTGACTATAATTTCTAGAGAATTTATGAAATCAGTTTGCATTCTACTAATTTTTTTTGCTAAAATAAGCCTTCAGTTCATTGGAAAAGCAGTGTCAGTGGTGAAAACAGACTGTAACAGACTGTCTTACTTGTAGGCTGTATCTTCAGTTGTGAAAACAGAGACTGGCTTCGGTGTTTCGTTGTCTTAAAGTGTACACATCTGCTTATGCTCAGACAAACACTTTTCCTTTTCTCTAGGTTCAAGCTTGCCATGTTTTAAGATACGTTTCAAAGGAAGAGTCCGGTGGAAAAACAGCTAAGCTGCTTGTTGGAGGCAAAAATGTATCTCCTTTTTCTGTAAGTGAAGCACCCTGTGTCACTTTGTGTTGGAATAGTTGTTTCTGTTGTGATGCTACAAAAGTAGCATAAATAGCCTTCTCTGAAAGATTTGTTGGCAGACCAGCGTGCTTTGTAATTCATCTTTTGTCACACTCACCTTTGCCGTTTCCTAAAGCAAGTGTAAATTCTTCACTGAGAGAACAGCAAGAAGAACTTTTTGAAAGCTTTGCCTCTTGATTCTCTAGGAAAGCTGCGGGTTTAGGAATTTGTGCAGCATGCAGTGTCCCATGCTGATGAAAGGGTTTGAAGGACCACTAGCAGTAGAGAAATGAGTGTTCTTCATGTCTGTGGAGATGCAGTTGAAATGAGGACTGCAAGATACACACTTCATGAGCCTGTTGTAAACTTATGCAGCTTCATCAGTTGTTTACAATTTAGTGCTCTAGCTTAGTCTTCTGTACTGTCTTTTTAGCTACAGTTCTAATTTTTCCCCAGGTCTCTTGACATTGTTTAATTTGCCTGTAGTTCTGCTGATAAGTAACTTTTTAGACTTATCTTTTCAAGAAGATAGCTTTATGATCATAACTCATCATCAGCCATATCAAAGCCACTCACTTGTTTAGACATCCCAGTTGCATGATGTGGAATTCCCAGATATCTCTAGTGGCTATGGTTGTCTGGCAGAGCTGTCATTCCCCAGGATGAGTCAGAGATCAAGCAGGAACAAAGTATTCCCTCAAAAGATTGCAGTATCTGTGATGCATTATTTCTGTAAAATAGAATCTTTCAATTCTTGCAATATCCTGACACTCAGTTGTCTGATTTAGGCAAGTAAAAAAGTCCCAGAGCTCATGACTACTACGCACATGATCTCAGTTCATGATCGTGGCTTTTTGAGGACATAGATTTACATTTTTCAAACAGATGATTGTCCCAGGGACTCAAAATTAATCTGTTGTACTGGTTTGAAAGTAAAACCAGTAAAAGACTCCAAGTCAGAAATACAGTTTAATAGGAGGGGGGGAAAAAAAGTAAAATAAAGTAAGTTAAATAATACAACCTGTTAGTCACGGCGCTGGTAGCAATCCGGATGAAGTGGTCTCGTTGAAGCAGTGATCCTGTAGAAAAGTCCGCTAGCTCCTGTCCTCTGGGAATCCAGCGGGTTAAGGGCCCCCTGTGCTATCCCGGGTTATATCCAGGTGGGAATGCTTGGCTCCTCCCCATGGGAGGAGCATCCCACAATGGAATGATGTAATTTTATGAGTCATGCAATGGGTCCTTGATTGCCCATTAAACAGAGATAACAGAGCATGAATGGGCCCATTAACAGAAGATAGTCCAGAGGGTGGGGACAAGGGAAACACTGCCCCACCTGGTTTCAACAGCTCATGAAGATGGTGATAGAATACATATCTTGGGCATATCTTACATTGTAACCTAGGACATCTGTGTACTTATTTCTGCTTTAGTGGAGGTAAGAGAAGGGCCTTTTTTCCTTTGATATATTGGCTTTTTTAGTATATTCTACTGATTTTGAGCAGGCTTATACTTCAGGGTAGCATTCTTTTATTCAGTTGGTTTATGCCGTGTTTGACTATCACAGCTTGTACTCTTCAGCTGTCTATCCTGTAACTTCGGTCCATTTCCACTTTCCGGGTATGACATTTTTCCTGGAATAATGACAGCTGTGGGTTTTTTTCTTTCCTGTTACTTTGGTCTAAGACATGTAACAGTCGTGGGAATAATAATTTTCAAGTTGTATTTTGCCAGTTAGATGCCTTAGAGTTGATCTTTTCATGATGATGATGTTACCAGTAAATCCAGTATGTTTTCAGAGTAAGAACATGCCAGAAGTGAGGAGATACAAAGAAAACCTCATTCTAAACAGCTTCTGTGAAAATTTCTTCAAAGCAGAACTACCTAAAAAGTCAACTCAAGGACTTTTTAGTAGTGTGAGTTGTGTTAAAGACTTCCTTTGGGCATGACTCTTCCCAAATTAGCTTCTATTAATTTGTTTGAATTTAGACTAATTTTAAGAAATTATTAAATATCCCTTGGGCAGTCTTTGGTGAGGCCTTGGCCTGAGACTGAACAATGTATAATAATAATAA
>WBMY01000060.1:0-10829 GCA_013397315.1 Donacobius atricapilla | reverse complement strand
ATTATTATTATTATTATTATTATTATTATTATTATGTCTGTATTATTATTTTTGACGTAATCATTGTATAAACTAGGTAATTCCTAAGGAAGAATTTGTCATGCTGATTCTGAGCAGTTTTACTTGTTAGGGTACTAACAAGTGATGTATTTCTGTGGTTTAGTTGCAAGTTTTGATCATTGTTTTCCTATGTTTATCAGCCTTTTTATGTGTTTCTTTTCTCTCTGAAGTGTCAGAAGTGAGAATTAAAAGAAAGGTGAATGATACTGTCTTCTATTAGCATAAGCAATTTCTTTTTTGTTAAATCCTCATGGGAACATCTGTCTTGCTCAGATTCCTCACAGCTACTGATTTTTAATGAATTCAGTCAGAAGATACCTTCAGTAATTTTTCCAACAAAGAATTTCCTGTATTCCTTTGGAGTGTCAAATTGCTTTAAAACTGATAAGGGGTATTGCATTCTTAGCAAGATTCATTTTTCCTTTTTAGCTTCATGTATGTCACTCTCTTATAAGTAAACAGGTTTTTCATGATTTTTTAATGCAAAATTATGCTCAAAAGTACCGTTCTGCCGGTGCTCAACCTTTTTTTTTTTTTGGTGAAAACTATTTTATATGCTTCCTATAAGTGAGTGCATGTTGATCATTTTCCTATAATACTGGAAGGTATTGTTGGTGTTTTTTAAAAAAAGAATCATCTGAGAATTCACTCAGTGTTCCTCTCCTCAATATTGCTTTTTAGGAAGGGTTTGTAAAGACTGCAGTGTTTTGTTTGTAAAAATACATCTCTCTGACGTGGCTGTTGGAAGAGGCGGTGCTGTTACAATAGAACAGTGCCAGGCTATAGCCTTAAAGTAGGACCCTTGAGGTGTAAGTGAATTTTACGCTTTGTCTTCACCTTGCTTTTCTTCAGCTGTGGTACCTCTTTCCAGCCACCCATGCTGAGGACAGGGCTCCCCTTGCTGTAGCTTAAGGCAGCAGTTTTACATAGCTGGAAATAAAGCATTGATATACAGGCACTTAGTAGGAAGTCCAAGTCTTTATTTTTCATTCTCACATACAGTTCTGCAGATTAATACAGGTACTTCACTGATCCATCAAATATTTGTGGTCTTAGGAGAGATTTTATGTATAGTTGATTCTGGTTTTTTAAAGGTATTTAAAGTATTTTGTACTGCGCCCTCAAGTTCACAAATGTCTCGAGAAACACTTTCCATTCTTAAAAACAGATTCATAAACTTAAAATTTCTGATTTTTTTTCTAAATCAGAGATCTCATCATCTTGCTTCCTCATTCTTCATAAAACTTGCTCTGTTCTAACACTTTTCAACAAATGTTTGAAAATGAAGGGCAACATGCAGATTTTCAAAATTGTGTTTTCAAATACACTAAGTAAAATTTTCAAAGTTGTCCGCATTACTTGCTCTTGAAATACACAAAATAATTTTTGAGAGAGGGAACTGCACAGGAGTTTTGAGAGGCAAACCTCAGAGATGAGATTATCCAAGTGTAACAGTGTTGTTAGATGCTTAAATTGCTTTCTACCAGAAATCATTTGAAGGAAAATCAGCTGCATTGCTTTTTTTTTTTTCTTTCTGGTAGCCACAATTTTCCTGCATCACTGTTTCTGTTATTTGGTTTCATCTCAGTGGTCTGCTGTTCTGTGAGATGTCTTGTTTAAGACAGCTGAGAATAATTTTAAGTACCTTTAAATGTGTCAGACACATCTGAAAAGAAGATCCCTGCTTTAGTAAGTCAGCAGTAGTTTGATACTGAGTGTACTTGCTATATCTTAAAAATACATGGATCATAAATTTCTTATTAATTTTTCATTTTTTTTTTTCCCAGAGACTCAAAATTTTATTCTGTGGAAATTTTAGCATTTCTAGAAGTTTCTGCTAGACAAGAATTTGTTTCTGCGGTTCTGTTAGTTAAATAAATTACATTTATTGTGGTGTGGAACTAAGCCATCAGAAGCTTTGAAAAAGCGAACCTACTTCTAAATTACTACAAAACTCCTTGTAAGCCATGGGAAAAAAAAAAGGTAGCATCTGTCATCTACATTTTAAGTGTTTGGTTTTCCTTTTCTGATCTTCGATGTCTTCATATATCTCTTGTTTATATTAGGTAGCTGTAGGGGAACTACTAGACAGAAAATAAAAAGCAGACACCGGAGTTTTTAAATAAACTTTATGTAGAGATAAAATGCTAGCCTCAAGATGAAATTCTAGTATGATGTATCTGTTTCTCTGAGTGTTGCTGACAGTCTGTAATAGTTTTCTGTGCTAGCTTGCTTCTTGGGTATTTTAAGATGACTTCTTTTTTATGGCTGCTTTTTGTTACAGAAACCAGAGTCTGCACATGAAATTTTTAAAGAAGCTGGAGTGCCAAGGAAGCAGAAAGTGACAACATTTAATGTAACAGATGATGCCATAATTAAGCCAGGTAATCTTTTTGAGTTGCTGAGTATTATGCACATAGTCATTTAGCATCTGCCACTTGTAGACCTAAATGAAGTTATGAGGTATATTTCAGTGTTGTTTTCTATAGAAATTGCTGAATTCTTTGTTACTAAGCACAAGCAAACTTTTTTCATAGGAAAAATTAGAAGATGGGTTTTACTTTTCGGTTAATGAGATGTAGGAATTTTGCTTTTTCCAGGATACTATGTTTCCATATATGTGAAAATAAATCCAGTCCAAATTTACTAATCTGAACATTGATTTAAGAAGTAAATGTCTGTAACCTTGACTCACTTATTGGGCATAAATATGGATACAGTTACTAGAAGTTCGGTGTTTATTCTTAAGAGAGGGACACAGAATTTTGTGTTAATGTTTCTCAGGACCCTGAAATAGCATTTTGAGTTTTGTTTCTTCTTGCTGCATTCAAAAGTAGGATGATGGTTGCTTTTTCTGACAGCTTGCAAAGTAAAACACACTAAAACATGTTTATAGCAAACATTCTCACTAAAAATCAGTATTAGGGGTTTGGAGATCAAATGAAAATCTTAAGTTTCTGAGGTTTTATTAGGTAGTGTGTTTAGGTTGCATTTATTTTGTGGGTTTTGGCAGTTACAGGTATTTTCTGAAGAATTATGTAGGGTAGGAAATTCTAATGTATTGCATCTTCAGTGCCATTGGTGGAGCATCTTGCAAGACATCTTTAAGATGGTGCAGTGACTGATAAAAATCAAATCTGACATGAAGAGGAAGTCTGGGCTGATAAATGGAAGCAATAGCTTGAGATAAAGCAGAATTGCAAGTTTTTGATAAACTGGTTTTGCAGTGTGCGTGTTTTGTACATAACAGCCTTTCCGTGCAGGATTTTGTGTCAGTTGGCAGTTATTTTATCCAAATGTGGGGATTATGTAAATATAACATGAAATAATACGGAAGTTTTTATGCTTGAGACTTATGAGAGGTTTACATCATTTTAGTTTGCATTCATACAGGTTGGAGAAACCATGAAAGCAATTGAAAAAACATGAAGCAATTAAAATTTTATTTTTTAATGGATGTATAACAGACTGCAAACTAAAATATGCAGCCACATGGATCGTCAGAATAAAGTTCATTTATAATGAACTAAGTTATCACTTTTGCTTTGTTGGGTTTTTCTGAGCTGCTAATGAAAGAACATTTGCACTTGTATGAAAAAAAATCACTGAAGACAAAACAAATCTAAAATTAATATTTTGATACTGCAAGTACTTAAGGAATTAGTGTAATTACAGTGAGGTGAGAGATGTCACTGACCTACAGTAACACTGTTTCTGCTAAAGGTTAGCATGTAGACAATTCCAAAGTGGAGGAAACTGTACTTTTGCCACAGACTTTAGTTTGGAAACACTGTATCTTAATAGTAGAAGTGTTGCAAAATTATATTTTTAACCCCATTTTTTATAGTAAGTAGAGGGGTTTTGTGGCTGGTTTGGTTTTTTGATTAGATTAATTTTTTAAAAAAACCCTCCACCTTGTGAAATGCTAGTTGTTCTAAGTGCAGCATATTCTGTTTTCTTGCAAAGCAGATGTATTATGAGTCTTAACTAATTAGGCACTTTGGGCTTTGGCAGTGTATGAAGGGCAATGTATCTGAGTAAAGCCTTGACCCTTCCTTCCTGCTCATCTGGGTTATATCCTAAGAAGTGTGCTTAAACAGTAAATACAAAGCATCTGTTTCAGTCAATGACGTTCATAAAGAAGAACAAGTAAGATATAAATAACAAGTTCTGTTTCCTTTCCTGTGACTGTAACCTCCCCTGGAGGATGATGACTGGGTAGTGGTTTGAGGATTTCAGCACTGAGTTGAACATGGTCTCTCCTCTTCTTCTGCAGGTACTCCTTTGTATGCTGCTCACTTCCGCCCCGGGCAGTTTGTGGATGTTACTGCAAAAACGTAGGTGCCTGAGGATTTATCGTGTCTTAAATCTCTCTTAAAGAGGCTGGCTGACTTTTTTTCCCCTCTAATTTGGCTTGAAGCCATGGCTCACAAAAGCTGAAATACATTTGCAATGGTAGTGACAGGAAATTGACGTCCATTCACTCATGGGGTCAAAAGTATCAAATCATGTTCCTTGATGAAGTTTACTCTTGATTTTGAGCAAGGCAGGTAGACTATTGATACAATTAAGGCTGAGGTTCTGCCTGTGTTGTCTCTCACATGCCTATGATTAGCATGGACAAAAAGATCTTTAATGCAGTATCTCTAGTATGTAAAAATGGAAAATAAATGCTGAAAGGCATCAGTTCCCCAAAAGACTGCTTAATTTTAATTTGTTGAAGAGATGGGAAAAGAGATATAGGCTGAAAGGATAGCAAAAAAGATAGTGAATACATTTAGCAGTACAACGGAGCTGTCAAATTCTTTTTGTTTGTTTGTTTTCTCTCACATCCCAGCTCTTGTCCTTGCCAGCACTGGCTAAAGGTCTTCTACTTTAATGTGGGAGGAATAATTGCAGTACCCAGCTGCAATTGTCTCTCATGTAAGGTGTAATACCTGTAAATGTCCAGTACTGTTCACAGGATTTTGTATATATGGGGAAACCAGCCATATCAACAGAGCTGAGTATGCAATTCTAATAGCACTACACCTCACTACAATTGTGAGGGCACTCTTTTGAAAAAAACGGTTTAAGGAACTGACTGGAATTAGTCAATTTTCCCATGTCAGACTTTCTTATGCAATACTTATGTCTGGCATATTATTCATTCTGCTTCTAAATTGCATTCAGTGAGCATCTTGTAAGAGACCATAGCTTGCTTGCAAAACAAAGTGCATGATCATTAGGAATACAGTCATTTAATGGAGATTAAATGTCAGTCTTTGTTAATGCAGAAAAGCTTTGTTTTTCTAGGAATTTTTCCAAGAACTAGGAAAGGGATTTTTTAGCAGTGTAGAAGATATTGATAAACAGCCACAGGGTATTGATTTTTATCTTGCTTTTAGTATTTGAAAATACTAGCAAGCTAAAAATAGACTGGTTTCTGGGTCCTGTTCAATGAATCTTTCCTAGATTCTAATTCAGTATTTCTAATATGTTTTCTCCAGATATTTGTATGAGCCCATTTCAGAAATTAACTGTGTTTGTGCTGCTGATTTGGTAGCATATTTCTTGTAATCCTTCTGTAAAGGTGAAGGAAACATTCTTTAACTAAAGAGAAAGGTGAAATGGGTTTTCTGTCAGTGTGATTCTCTAATCATTCCAGTCTTTCTATATCAAAAATTTTTAACTTTTCTCTGTGGCTCGCTCACATTCTGATTTCTACTTATTTGGAAAGCTTCATTTATCATGTTCCCTTAGCTCTTGGGCAAGAACTATGTTACTACATTTCAGTTTTTATTCTATTCTTTTACTTTTTTCCATGCAATTTCATCCAGCAAAGTCCCATCCAACCTGGGAAAGGACTTGGAGGGAGGACCTGGATATTTCTGATTCAAACCGTTATGGAAAAACAGTAATTCCTAAAAACATGCTGTCAAGTAGATTTTAAAAATATATTTATATGAACATGTACTTTATATTTTTTAGTTTGACAGTAATTCTGCTTTAATTGGAGGAAACACCAGAGTGTCTAATGTTAGAAATCATGTGGATGAAAATAGCAGTGCTGTTGATAATTGCATGATTAATTGTAATAAGTCAAGTCCTTTAAAAAGGAAAGAAAGAAAACTAATGTCACCTCACTGAGGAGAAAATACAATGGAATAAAAAGGGTATTTTAATCTTTTACCAACTTTTAATTGTTCAGATGAGCAAGATATCCTTTTGTATGCTTCCTTCTGCCAAAATGTAAATAAAAAATATGGTCCTTATAAGTAAGCAAACATCAAGCTTCATGTCAGAAGTCTTGGGTTAGCCTCTTCATTTGGCCACCAAAATGTAGGGGGAATTTTTATGACTGGCTTCTTTTAATCTTCCATTCAAATGTTTTTGTCAAAGTGTTTTGAAATATTTTGATTCATTTATACATCTGTAAGGAAAAACACTTTAAAGATTTATATAGGCACTTCATTTTTATTTGAAATCTCATAATTGTTCAGCGTGCTATGAGTGGCTTTTAGAGCACTGAGAGTAGGTAATGTGTCTGCATGCTGTCAGTCTTCTATAGTGCTGAAATATTTTCCTTAGTACTTATTTTCAGCAATTTAAGAGCTCAGTCCTTAAGTTTAGCCCTGCTAAGCTTGGAGCTAAAATGCATAACCCCATTCAGAACCACTTCTCTCACAGGTTGCAGCCCTGTGATTCCACCTTGAGTACTGCATCCAACTCTGTGCTCCCCTCTAGGGATGGAGCCCGTCCTCTGGTGAGGAAAGGCTGAGGGAATTGGGATTGTTCTCTTCTGGAGAGGAGAAGGCTTCAGAGTGACCTCATTGCAGCCTTCCAGTACTTGAAGGGAGTCTTTAAGAAAGATGGAGAAAGACTCTTTACAAAAGCATGTGGTGACAGGACAAATGGCTTCAAACTAAGAGTAGGTTTAGATTAGATAGTAGGAAAAAATTCTTTACTGTGAGGGTGGCAAGGAAAATCAGAAATGTTGTCACTCCCAAGAAAAAGCCAACAGTAGTTTTGTCGGAAATGGGTTAGAATTAAGTGGTGAGTCTGGAGTGTTTATGGTTTGTTTAAGTTTTGCTCAATTAACAGTGTGATCTGGGCCTGAATCTGAACGCTCTATTTGCCTAAAGTTATTTGAGTAAGTAGTTGGAATACTTCTCCCCTGCAGCATTGAAATAATGCTCTTTTAAATTAACGACATTTGAAGAGTTACTAGCAAAATAAATTGTTGCTTAATTAGAGTGCTTTATTCCAGGAGTTTTCTAAATGAAAGTTCTCTAATTAGATACTGGCATTTAACTTGTATCAAACCTGGAAAATTAGGGTTTGTACAAAATCAGGTGGTTAACCTCAACGCCCACTTTCCTGCAGGTGAGACCAGAACAACTCTAATTGAACTCTATTTTTAACTCTACAGAAAGATTATTTTCCTTTTTTTTAACTCTCATGTGTCTTAGTTTTTCATATCATCATTGCTCCCTGTGATTATTTTCTGGCAATCAGATAATGCTTCACTCAGTGAAGCTGACTAAACTAAGTCACTAAATTGCATTTGTTGAAGAACAGAGGCATTCTGCATTTCAAATGTAGTTTTATAAATCTCATGCATGTGGGGTTTTGTGTTCAGATATAGTGTCTAATGTTACTGATAGAACATTAAAAATATATAGCCCTTGATTCAAACCAGGTCAACAGGTAGAAGATGTCTTAGCATGGTATCACAACAGGATAAGTAGGATGTCACACATTCTACTTCAGTGTAGGTTCTTGGTTATCATATTTCATATACTGTAGCAAACTCGATTCTTTCTGAGTGGATTCTAGTTATTTTTCTAGTCATTTATTTTAGTTATTAATATATAGTACTGGATTAACATCCTGCTTTGACAGATCTTAATGCGTTTTTAAAATCTCCACTGGCTTAGGTTGAGTTTCAGTGATTATTTTTCTTTTATTGGTGATATTTGCGAATGTATGCACATGTAGTAATTTTTTAGAAGGGCAAAGGGGGGGCAATTAAACCCCTCGCTGATTTTCCATAATATGTCTTGAACTGCATGCATCTTAAGTTCTCTTCCTTGTTTATATAAGATAAATATTAGTTTCAAAAGCACATTGCATTTCGTACAAATGGAAGAACGTAAAATATTTACATTAGAAGTACAGATAAATTGTGGATTGTGGAAAATGTAATTATTGTATTTTTTTTTTGCATATAGTGGAGAAATCCACCGCTTGTCTGAAAACAGATCTTTTTCAAATCAACTTAGGCTGGAAAAACACTGTTCTTTAGTATGCGTGAGGTATATTGGCTGAGCTACTAACTGCCTAGTTGACCAGTTCTAAATTTGAATCAGATGTTAGTAGTTCCTTACTTTATTTTAAACTTTACATTCAGTCTAGATAATCTTACTCTGTTATTTTGGTTCCAGCTTTATTTCAGAAAGAGCATGAGTCAAGTAAGAAATATACACTGTGTAATTGTTGGTCTTCTTGGCATGTGTTAAAAAAATATTACACATTGTTTATTCTTTTTTAAAGTAAAAAACTCCAAAATGAAAAAAACCTATAGCTGCTTCTTATTTAATTATTTTAATCATGATGGCTGTGTCATATTGAATAGGAAATTAATGTCAAAAAGTCATAAAGTGTGCTTGTAGGTAATTGAGTGATTTTTACAAAAAAATGAAACTAATCTGAAACCATACTGAACTAATACGATGAAAAATTATAGATAGTAAAGCATTGTACATTATAAAATACTCTTAATTTCAGCATTGTGATATCTTTCCTTGACTTTAGGCAGAATATTTCAGAGCCTGAAGATTTGTTTTCATATTTCAGATCAATAGATGCAAGAGAACTTTCAGGTTTACCAGGGTGCTCTTTCTTCAGTCTGATCATACTTCCTCTAAATTTCCTAAGGCTTCAGTATTGTAAGATCTGAGTCTTTATTCACAGAAAGCATGTGTAATGGAAGGACCGAGAAACAGCCAAGCATTCTCTATTGCATGAATCATTAAACATTAGCAACTCTATCTTGTGATATAATCACTTTTTTTTTAAGATATCTTATAATATGTGATGTACTAAACTCTTTTTTAAAAAATACATCTCTCACATGTATTAAGTATTTGTGGTTTTAATTTTTTAAAGCACAATTGACAGTATTCTAAATTGTTAATGTGAAAAAATGAGTAAGCTGAATGAAATGTTGAAGTGGTTTCATGACATCAGAGATTTATTCTTCTTGGCTAAGTTTGACAGTAGTGTTTTCTTTTGAAATGGTAGCTTTCTATGGTTGTGTGGTTTTCTCTAAATTGCAGGGGCATTTCTGCAGCTAAAGAATTTATCATGCCTCATCATTTAAAGAGAGAATTTATCTGCTCGCTCTGTTGACTGCACAGCTGCAACCCACTTGCAGTTGGTTTTGGAGACTTTGCCAAGTCCATCTTCCAGCTAGAGATGCCAGAAGTAATCTGCTTGGAAAATATGGCCAATAATAGGTAGTTTAAAAGAAAAAACCAGCATTTTGGCAGAACAGATAGGAGTTTTCCTATGGCTTAGTTTCTGCATGTATTTCATAACTACTGCTCTCTAGCAGTATGAAAACAGAAAAATACAAGTTTTGAGCCTCTCTTAAAGTGTATTTTTCAAACTGTTTTTTACAGCTATTGCTATTTACTACTGCAAGCTTTTAAAATAAGCTTATTCTGTCAGAAAGTGATGTTACAAAGCCTTGCATTCTTTGGATTCCTGTCTTGTGTTCCTGATCCTAGGTAACACAGGTCCTCCCTCCCACAGGTGCCTTCATTCAGCTTCCTCTCATGGCCCTGACCCCTTTCATATCCTCATGTCCCACCACTGTCTGCTGTCCTGGAAGGACTTGTCTTGCTGGTGACAACCACTTGAATGACTGGCCAGCTGGCAGGTCAAAAGAAGATACCACCACTTTAATTTAAGTTTTAGCTTTTCCTTAGCTGTAGGTATGGAGCAAAAAATAGTCAGGAGCTTCTAACCAGTAACTTTCTTACTCAAACAATTACACGTTTCTTTGCTGGATTTAACTGGGATTGACCTGTGGGTTCTGAGCAGGGAAGGGGAAGACCAGGAGACGGACACTGTGGTTGCGCAGTTCATGTTTCCTTACAGTTCTGTAGCTTTAGAGAGTCTTTCTTTATGGCTGTTTTTGACTGAAGTTTGATATGTTCAAGGCAACCAGGACAGCAGTTACAGGAGAGCTGAATCAAGTGGGAAGAGGAAGGAATCTAGTTTTCATTAATGTTGGTGTTTTCTGTGTTTGTGTGTTCTCTAGTTTTTCATGGCAGTGCTGAGCAAGGAGTCAGCCAAGTGCAGTTCCTGCATAGAGCGTGCTCTGTGCATGCTCACACCCAGTTTTATTTTAGGTGCAAAGTGCATATATGTTTTTTTTTTAATGTGAAGTGCATTAGGAGAGAAAGGATTTCTGCAAATCAGAGGAAAAGGATTCTCTTGCGAAATCATAGAATCACAAGATATTCTAAATTGGAAGGGGCCCACAGGGATCACAGGGTCCAACCCCTTAAGTGAAAGGCCCTTACAGGGATGGAACCCACAACCTTGGTATTAGTAGCACCATGCTCTGACCAACTGAGCCAATTTCAGGTTATATTTAATAATTAGTGCAGCCATAAATACTGTGATCAGACTTCTCCTTTTGCACACAGACAAGCCAGTTTAAAACACACTTTATTTGGCTTTTCCTTTGTGCAGTGGTGTGGAGAGTTTACCTGAGG
>WBMY01000057.1:157086-177304 GCA_013397315.1 Donacobius atricapilla | reverse complement strand
GAGCCCCTGGCGGCCCCGGCAGGCCGGGGGAGGCCGGGCCAAGGCCGGCTCCGGGCGGGCGCTGCTCGGCACGGGCTGTTTGCGGAGGGCCGGCGGCCCTGACCCCGGGTCCCGCTTATCTGAGCGGCTGCTCCCTCCCAGCGCGATCAATCCCGGCTGCGATCCGCGGGGCTCCCATCTTATCTGATGCGGCTGTTTGTCCCTTCCAACAGTAAACATCCGCCACTCAAAATAACAAGCTGTGCAATGCTGACTCGCTGCTTTGATTCTTATTTGCTAACTGAAGCTCCCGTTGGTGATCCAGGCTGTCCTTGAGGCTTTGTTCCACAAAGCTTTGTTCAAGAGCACCGACTTCATTAACAATATTTTCAACAATAATATTTTAGCGGGATTGCCTTTGATTTGAATCATCTTTCGAGTTTAAATCCCTATTCGCACAGACACATGAGAAAACTCCAGAATGATTTATCAGATGAAGGTTCTTTATGATCCCAGAGATAATCAAGCCTGGTGCAGAAGTGCTGAACAAGATAATTTTGTAAAAGCAACAATCTCAAAACATGCATACAATGCAAAAGAGAACAGGATAAGCAGCTGCACTTGGAATATTTCATCAGAATAAGATTAATTAGTAAAGAATGAGAGCTATTCTGCAAATTTGGGAAATGTAATCCTTCCACTAGTCTGGAAATTAAAGTCCAGACCATGATTATAGCATATTTCACCTTAGGGTCTTTCCCTATTTTTCATCCTATTAGAAAACACTTGAAAGTTAAAACAGTTTCTCAGAATTCTTTCTTCCTAATAGGCAAGTCATGAACACTTGGAAAACTGACAAATATTGCTGTGTGAACCATCCTGCTTATGGAGCAAGCTGGGTAAAGATTGTCGTGTCCCACAAGGGACACATCATCCCTAAGCCATAGGCAGTGCTGGTTTCCCCTGTGCCACTCTCACATCCTCACATGAGCCCTGGTGTGCAGCTCAGCACCTGCTGCTGCTTCCCTCCGCTCCTCTTCCAGCTCCGCGCCTGCCTCCAAAGCCTCTCCCAGAGCACCCATGTGCACAGAGCCTGTGGGCAGGCTCACAGGGCAGGCCTGCCACAGCGCCATGGAACCAGCTCTGTGTGCCAGAGCCATCTTTCCCTTTGCACTTTATCCAACATGGGCATTTCTGTGACACCAAACTTGCAGTCCCTGTGCTTCCACTTAATTCAGGCACCCAATGAGCCATTTAGAGATGTGGCACTGGGAATTCCAGTTCACATCCATTGGAAATGAGCTGAAGGAACCCCAGATCTGGGCAGGGTGAAGGATCCTTTCACCTCTGCAGGAGCTGCACTGGGATGTGTCTGCTCTGCTGGCCCGTTCTGCTCTTGAGTTTATAATTCTGATTTAACATTCACTTCTCCCTGGTGTCCGAGGTGCCATCCTGGCCTTCCCTGCAATAGGGACAGGCAGGGGTAGGTGAGGGCCAGCGCTGCTGTACCAGACTGTCATTTCAGGATCAGTTTATTTCCTCTGTGGCATTCTGTTCTAGGAATAAAATTCTGGGATGAGGGAGATGAGAGTCCACGACACCACTGCCACACTGCACTGAGCCCATGCTCCTGTTTGGGGCTGGGGCTCAGCCCCTCTCCAGCAGGTTTGGACTCGGGATCATTTGTCCAGCTCCAAGGGACAGCAGAGTGAGTTCCTGTGGCGCCAGGACGCAAAGCGGATCCCAGTAGGACAAAGCTCCTCGGTTTAAATGCTGGGAATGCTTTTCACCAAAACTTTGAGTGTGTAGCAACAGAGCTTAAACAAATCAACAGACGAGCATTTCTGAGTAGGGGTGCCTTGTAATTCCTTTGGCTTATCACATCAATTCTCTGTAAACTAAAGAGAATGTATAAATTTGGCCTCTCAAACTTTTTAGTGTTTAACTTCGATTTGATTAAACACTTATGTGTGTGTACAAAGTGAAAAATGGGGTTACAAGAGGTTAATGTTTTAATGCTTTTAATAACTCTTAACCACATGGCTGTATTTTGTCAAACAGAGCACAGGGTTGTTGTAGCAGGAGAAGTGAAGGCTGGATAGCAGAGTACTGGGACACTCAGAACAACAACGCTGCTGTGGAGCCCAAACTGCTTCCAGGCCATCTTTGGAAAATCAGAAATAGTATTTCTGTGGTGGGATAAATACATAACAATTCTGAGTACAGCTGAGGAGGCTCTTGTTAACAGTAGGAAAATCACAAAGAAAAGAAATCTAGATGGACCAAAAGTGAACAAAATTGCTCAGGGGACAGGAGCACCTCCCCTGTGGAGACAGGCTGAGAGAGCTGGGGCTGTTCAGCCAGGAGAAGACAAAGTTGTGTGGAGACCTCACAGCTCTTTCCAGGGTCTGAAGGGGCTACAAGGAAGCTGGAGAGGGACCCCTCATCAGAACACGACAAAGGGAAATGGGTTCAAGCTGAAAGAGTATATATTGAGAAGGAATCCTTCCCTGTGAGGGTGGGGAGGCCCTGGCACAGGGTGCCCAGAGCAGCTGTGGCTGCCCCTGGATCCCTGGAAGTGTCCAAGGCCAGGCTGGACGGGGCTTGGAGAAACCTGGGACGGTGGGAGGTGTCCCTGCCCATGGCAGGGGTGGAACAGGATGAGATTTAAGATTCCTTCACATCGAAACCATTCTGGGATTCTATGAACAGACCGATATCAAATGGCAACCTCTGTGACAGATGGAGTGACATCTAGATATTGGAAGCAGAGAAAAGGATAAAGGGCAAATTTCTAGGATACTTCTTGGATTTCCAGTAAAATTATATTGATTGTAATTGTGGTCAGCACAGGTAGAATATTGTGGCTAAGTGTCTGAAAGCACAAGTCTCCTTTGGTGATGCAGCAGGGCACAAGCTTTTTAAAAATGGAAGGCAATAATTCTCATTTCCATAACAAGTCCTTCCTTCAAAACTCAACTATGTTAGCAGCTCCAGCTGTTGGAAAAGCAAACAGGGCCCTCTCACACCACACACCCCAACACTCTCTGACTGCTTGCTTTCAAAATTAAGTGGTAGTGTTCACACAGCTCTCAGCTACTGTCACAATTTCACTGCTATGGCCTCCAACAAAAGTGTAGCTCAGAGACTCATGGGCCAGGAGCCCAAAGGAATCCTCCTCCTGCACTTCCCAGCCCATACTTCAAGGTAGATTAACATGGCATAAAGCAGAGTTGTGCTGTGACAAAAGTTATTACCAAGAAACTCAGTCTTATTGTTCATCCTAATTATCTTGCTTTGATAAATCTTGAGGAGTCACCCACTGCACCACAGCACTCGCATTTATGAGTCTAATATTCTTTCTACTGTTAAAACAAATGTCCTCAAGATGGAATCCAGGCTGGAAAAAGGAAAAACATTATCACTGATAAATGAATACATCCAGTTAGTTCAATCTCTCAGCAGCAAGACCACTGCTGATAAAATGCTGAGCAAGGGATTCCACAATAATTATTTTGTAATGCTTAATACAGAGTGTCAAGATCTGTTTTATGGAGATCAGGTCTTGGCTTCCCTTTGCTGCACCTACAAAGTGCAGTCACTGCAGTGCCTGTAGTAAGAGTATTCTCTATGAACTACCAGCTCTTGAGATTGCAATCAAACTTAATTGGTAGCTTTGCTTTCTTCCACATTGTGCCTTGCTGGAGCATTTTATTTACAAATCTTGGTCTTCCAGCCCAGGGGAAACAGATTTGGCAGAGGGTACTGAAAGGGGAGGTGTCAGGGTACCCAGGAACTTTGTGAAGGTTGAATGGATGGACTTATTGTACCTACTCTGCCTTCAGGCACTGCAGATTAGGTTTAAGAGAATAAACAGGAGAAACAGTAACATTTTGTGGGCCACCCTGAGATTTTCAGGTGAGTTTAAGGCAGTCTGGCTCTTGGACTGAAATTTGACATTTGTTTAGTTCTTCAAGATTGGCCTTACCAAGCCTGTAAGAAAAGGCAAGGTGAAACTATCCAACAACTTAATGATTAAGAAAAAAATCAGTCTTAAAAAGATCAAAACTGCTCTTCCTCTCTGTTCTGGTGTTTCATCATTTAATCCCTTGAAAGCATTTAGGAACTTAACAAGAACTTCCCTCTTCTGAGTTATTTCTCGTCCAATTTGATTGTGAGGATTTGCCTGATACCTTTGATGCAAAACAAAGACTATTTCTATTATCTCACATTAATGAACACTTCTCTGCAGTGCTAAATGGGAGCTGTTCACTGGGCAAGGTAACACCAACTGCCAAAATCGGTACCATTGCAAGGCCTTGTGCTGCTTCTCACCCAGGACTGAGAGGTTCATCCACAGCCACGAAGAAGAATCCCAACAGCGTCAGCGTTCCCAGCCTTTGGAAGATCTATAAATAACAGAAGAGAGGGGGAACAGAAAACTGGCATTTTTTTTATGAGTCCCTCAACAAATTGGAAAGGAAATCCAAGGTCTTGGATCACAAAACTTACGGCATGGATGTTTCTGCCGGTGTATTTTATGCCTCTGAACCGTTTTATTTCTCTGACACAAAAATAGGTAAAGATTAGGTTAGATCTTTTGATACGTGATCTCTGTTAATACTCAGCTTTCTTTAATATTGCTCAGAACAATTTACCAACAGGAGAGATTTAATCCTGTAATGGAATAATCATTATTTTAATATAACCTTTAGCTCACATAGAACAACAATTACTGTAATTAGCAATTCGTTTTCTGAGGGCTTTAGTCGTTTAGTATTTGACTCTTGCTTTCATCATTTAATGATTTACAGTAATGAGCTGGAACATCAGTATTTTGTACTGAAATGGCCAAAACAGTTGTCCAGGCATCCTTGCCCTCATGTGACAGATCTCAGATGGCTTGGGGAGAAGTTAGCCAAGAGCAATAGCCAATGCCATCACTTCTGCTTCAGTTCTACTGAAAAACAACAACAAAGTGACTGCTGTGCCTTGCAGTCAGGGCTCAGTAGCTCTTGGAGGACTGTTACTTTGCTGAGATTCTGCCCTTTGTTTGAGTTTTGTTTGACAAATGCTTTATAAATGAGCAGAAGAGGTGGTTTATGTTTCATTAATGAGGCTGATAGTGGTTAATTACTGAAGTTACGTAAACAATCCAATACCAGATCAAGCCAAACGGGTCATTTATGTAGAGAAGATCCAGCTGGAGTAGATGCGATTTCCTTTAACTATTCAGATACCAAATGAGTCACAGACATCTAGGATCTCCGGTCCAATTGAACAAAGCATTGTGCTGACCTTGAAAACAGGTTCCCTCAGCAGTATGGATCCAGGGAAGCTCTTCCTTCAGACCCTCGGAGCCAGCTGCCCAACTCCACGGGGATTTTTGGCTGCCCAGAGCTCCCAGTTTGCAGCGGTGGCAGTGAGGCTGCACAAGTGCTGCAGCAGTGTCCAGCTCAGGCTGCTGTCACCAGATCTGCTTGTGTTCTGTGGAAAACATGTGTGTCCCTTATTCCCCACTTCAGTGCCACTTCTGGATGTTGGCTCATGGCATGAACTCCTTCAGCTCCTATTTTCAGGCCGTATCTATGAGGGACACTTTGTTTACTTACCACTAGGAAAGCAAGCTCGGAGTCCGGTGTTATTTCCTTTGCCACTGAAGTAGCTCTGGGCATGTCACTGGCCAGAGACTTCAGCAGTGTTTTACAGAATTGATGTATGTATAGAAAAACACAGAAAACAGAGCTGGGAGAGAGCTTAAAAGTCCTTTACAAAAAGTCCTCTTTACAAATCAAAGCAACTCAGAGAAAACAATTCTTGAATTCAATCTGGTTGCCCAAACTGGTCTTCAAAACAGCCAGTGGAGAAGATTGTACAAGGAACTCACTCCAGTGCTATTTTTACCACAGTAATTGCTTTCTCTAGTTTGTAATTTAAATCTCCCTTACTCCTAAATAACCTTTCTGGGTTTTGATTATTTACAAGCATGGAAAAGAGTTTATTTTCCTCTTCTTTGCAGCAGTATTTTAGGTGACTCAAGTGTGCCCTCAAGTCTCCCATTTTTGTCATGCTAAGCTTTGAATAGGAACAGTGATTTGTTAAAATAATGTAAATATCTGTATTTACATAAATATATGTATTTAGCCAGTTACCTGGTCTGAATCACTTCATGATTATGCCAAATTGTTTCATTACTACAGCGTGGGAGTTTATTAGCCTTGGGCTAATACTTAATTACTGCAATTCATTTCTACCACAACTAAGTTTTATATAGTTATTCTATAAACTTATTTATATACAGATTTTAGAAACTGAATTTACCCTGAATCCAGCAGGCTTTATAAACTGAATAGAATGGGGATCTTATGCTTTTTAAGAACCTGGGCTTCAGGCTTAAGACCCCTGGAGTCAACAGGCTCTAAATGCCCACATCCTACAGCTAATTTGAACAGCTTATCAGTAAGGTACCTTCTATCAAAAAAAAAAGCTAAAAATAAAAGCCAGTAGCATTTAAAAGCTAACCTCAATATTTCACAGACCTCTGCTTGTTTTTCCAACTTTGATGAGAAAGGCTGGATGAAAAAGTCAATGGGANTGGGGGGGGGGAAGAAAAATATTTGTTTTATCACTTGTAAAACCTTCAGTTTTACTATTGGAGTTTTTTTGACAATTTGGGTAGTTTCTGTCTGAGGCTGCTTTTACCGGAAAGACAAGTGCTGATGATAATTAAGCTTAGAACATCATTACCTTCATCTCTGCTGCGTAATCACTGTGTTCCAGCCCCCCGTCACCACACATGATCAATGCAGGACAACTGAAAACTTAGAAAACCCCATACTATGTTCAAATAACATTTATCAGTCAATGCTGTTTGTTCCTGAAAGACTCAACCATTCCACTCCAGAGACAGATTCATAAATGGCACATGGAAATAAGCAGCCTTAGGGCTTCTCTTCTCTGGAGCTCATGGAATATGAATATTCCTCCTCTGAGGGGTGATGGCAGCCTGTCTATGAGAACCTACTGTCCCAAAAGGGCATTTTAAGTGACTTTGCTGTAAGTTACCCAAGAGGAAATTGTATTTTCCTTTTCCCATCTAATTCCATGCAGTATCCAAGAGAAGCAGTTTTTCCTGAGGCGAATGGAGAACCAGTCTTGCACAGAAGGCAGGTGAGCTCCTCCTGGAGTGAGGAGATTTGCAATCTGCCGGGGTCGCTGGAACAGCATGATACCTAACAAGAAACTTCCCTATCCAAGAGGTCACATCTACCTAGGAAACAATGAAAACATCAAACTGCAATATTAATTTATTAGAACTTACTAGTAATGGAAATACTCAGGGTTTTAAGAATGAAATTTTGCTGAGGTAAGGGCAGCATGAACTTAAGTTCACGGAGGTTGCCAGTGAACTGGGTGTGAGCCTGGTGTGTGCTGCATCCCCACAGGGGTGTCTGGATCAGAACACGGAGGACAAGGGAAGTGTTCAGTGCTTGGAGGTCCTGGCCTGGTCCACCTTTCCAAATTAAATTACTATGTCATGTAAAAATCTCCAAATAATACTGCGGCAATATTTTCCCCGCTTGGGAATTGAACATTTTCCATCACCACCCCGACAAGTCAACGTGAAGCAGTCAAAATGGGAGAATTTCGAATTCTAGCAAGAAAGCAGAATCTTTCTGCTGGGCAGGGAGGACTCTGGGAAGCAGTGACGTGAGGGTCCCCATGGCCTCTGTCCCTGATGACCCAGTTCTGCAGTGATTTATGTGGGCTCGCAGCTGCCCTTGCTCCGACCCCAGAGGAGCTGTGTGGGAAGTTGGTGTCTCGGAGCCGCGGCGTGGCTCTGCCGAGTGTCTGGAGCCCGGGCTGTGCACACAAACTGATAAATAGGGAAAGGCCTGCTGAGCTCCAGCTGGAGCAGAGCTGGGACCGCCGCTGCAGCCCCGCGGACCCCGCGCTGGACAGGAGGTCCCTGCAACCACCGTGAGTATTTATTCCCTTTTCTGCATGCTCTGTGCTTATAAATTGCTGCTCAAGCCTCGATGTGCTGTGTGAAAATATTCCAGGTGTTGGGCTTTTTTCTTCTTTACCTCGTTTTTTTCTTTCTTTTTAAACATCTGGCTAAATGAAAACAGCAAGCGTGCACTTTTAAATCTGGGATTCTACTGCCACGGGTTTGTTCCAACAGTACTTCATTTGACACACAGAGTGAAGAAAAACAGCTTTTAAATTCAATTATTTGTTTCCCTTCCCAAAAGTACCCGGAAAACTGAGTCTCAAACAACCTCTTACTTTACAATATATAAAAATTATGCCTTTGAAATAATTATTGGTGGAATAACAATTCAAAGGAAAATTTCAAGATAATTGCAATGCAGTCCATTGGTGAAATAAGCCAGTTCCTCTTACAGTTGTTATATGACCAGGAAGGAACACATTTAATAAGAAGAAAAGTGGAATTTCTTCAAAGAGCAGCTTTAAGGAACTTCTTGGCACATCAAAACCAGGAGGAACAGAAAAACCTTTAATAATGCGTGTTAGCTGCATACAGGATCAATCAAGTGATCCTGCAATTTCCCCTGCAAAATCATTCTTTAATTAAGCAGTGATTACTGAATTGCTTGAGTGAAATTGAATAGATCAGCTGGCATCACACCTACTTGGCACTGATTATGCTCAGTTACTTTTTTTTTCCCAGTTTTTGGTTAAATTTTCTGAAAAAAAAAAAAAGCCCAAGCTTGACTTCCAGCAGCAAGCAAAGTACAGTGATTAAACCTGAGCCTGAAACATGCTCTAAATTCCCCTACGTGACCACTAACGTGCCCCAAGGTGTGCTAAATAGATGGTGAAGACATTCAGCTCAAGTTCCTAAAATTCCCCGTAAACAAGAAATTTCCCCATGACTCAACTGTCAAAATATTTATGATAGCTAAAGCACTGTCAGTACCGACCTCTGCAAGAGCTCCCTGTGGCCCTGCTCCATGAAGGATGTTTTGTATTCCAATAAATTTGATAAGTTGATGATATGTTGCTTTATGATATGGGGTTTTATAGCAATAAAAATGATAAACTCCACATCTTTCACCATAAATAGAAATAAATAGATGTATAGCTCAAATTCTAGTCTGAATGTGTACATTCTATTTATGGTTCTACATTACTTTTTTCAATCAATGGCTTTTTTTCTTTAGTGGATTCCATTTTTGATAAATTGTCAAGTCTTTCAGTTGGGACTAAGAACTAAATTTCTGCATGAGATTGATAACCAAGCCCTTGAATCAACACATTCTGATTTATACTGAACATTTGTAGTTCAGAAGAGGAGCACTAGCAAAACTAAGCCTCTAAAAGCACAACATTTTCAAACGTGCTTAAGCACACCATTCCCTTCACCTGATCAGGACTTCACAGGTGAAAATGCCCAGCAGAAGAAGGAAAATCAGCAACAGTGTGGGCTTTACGCAGGTGACATTTTCTGTCAGCTCAGTCTGTGTGACTGAGCACTGGAGGTTCTCGCCCTATGTGTGTTACTGCTTGGGATGCTGCAAAATTAGTCATTACAAATTCAGCTTTTGTTCCCAGGTATTTCCACCTTCTAGGCTAAAGACCTTTCTGCATCCTCTCTGGGAATGTATATAGATATTTGCTTCCTCTTAAAGCACTCATGCACAAACGTGGTTATGTTGGGAATACATGCAAAAGAGAAAAAGGGGAAAGAGAAAAAAAACATTTTGTTTTGGGAATGGCACGGCTGCAACTGCCCCAGACATCCAAATCTGTTGCTCCATTCTTATTTCAACTTTGTTCCAGTTCCTGTTTTGGACATTACACCTGGGCACGTGTGGTACCTGCTGTCAGGAGCTGCACCGTGCTGGGCAGGTGCAGAATCCCCGTGCCTGGCAAAGGGTTAAAGCGTGTCTGTGTGGGCTGGGGAGATGTCGGGCTCAGTGCCAGGGGGTGTGAGGGCTTTGGGATGCCCACAGAGCCTCGGGGAGAGCAGCACATGGACCGCGGAATCCCAGGGACTGCTGTGGTTGGGAGGAGGCCTCCCTGCTGCTGCCTTGCTCACCGGGGGGGAGGCAAAGGTTGGAAAATATGAGTCTCACAGTCACTCATAAATAATCAAAACTTGCCTGGCCTAGGAAATGAAGTTCCTTCCTTACATATCTTAATCTCTTCTTTCTTTCTTTTTTTTCTTTTTATTTTCCTTTAAAAAGCCCAATGCTTTCTTTGATCAGAAGAACAAGCTTCTCAACACTACATTCTCAAATGTCAGAAAATGAAACTCTTAATTTTTACACAAAAGTCTCATTCTAAGACAGTAGAGCACTCCTCAGATAACCATTGGATTTACTATTCCCACTGTTCTAACATCCTCCTAATTTAAGGTTTCAGTTTGCAAAGTCTCAGTCTAAGCTGGAAATTTTGTAGGTGCAACTGGTTACTGTTATTAGCCATAAAAATCAGTAAGAAGGGCTGAATCCTTTCTCTTAAAATACCTAAGCTGAGGAAACTTTGCCTAAGGAAAATCTGCTTCCAAGATTTTGAACTTTTAAGCAATCGACCACCTTCCATTTGGTACTCCCTACTCCCAATATACTGTTTTTATTAGACTGGATCAGTGTAAATTTTTATCTATTATTCAATTATGACTTTTATTTAAAACCACTGGAATTCAGAAACACATTTCTTCAGCAAACACACATTTTTGGGAAAAAATGTAGACTTTGCCCAGGCCAAATTGATCTAACTGATAAGACCTCATGATTCAGTGACTTATTTTGCTCTCAAACAAATATTTACTAGCAGAGATAACAAACCCCCAGCATTCCAGCCCCACTGCATCCTTTCACCTTCTGCTGACAACACGAAGCGAAAGTGGTCCAGTTTGGGGGAAGGGATGTGTGTTTTTCCAGTCAGGACTTCAGATTCCCTGGAGTGATCCATTCATTGTCTCAGCTGCAGCAAGGTACAGGTATAGCACAAACCTCTGAAGGTCTTTAAACCCAGCTTGCTGCAAATTCTGCCAAGAATCCCTTTGCAGGAGTTGGATTTGCTGTGTTTTCCAAATCATTCCATGCCTTTTTCATCTTTTCTGTCCTTCCCGTGTGCTCAGGGAAAGCCTGTGAGTGGTTCATGGGCAAATTGTCTCTTACAGCCCTCGCTCAGTGGGCGTCAGGCTCAGCAAAGGTTTAACCGGTGGCCACATCCCACTCATGTTGAGGGACAAAGGGGCAAGGAAAATATTCCTACCTACTCCTCTAATGGCTACTCCCTTAGCTCTCAGTTCTAAGCAATACCAAAGGTTTGCTCTGGTATGTAAACTCAAATCCAGCCCATGCCACTGTCCATACAGGCTTTTTTTCCCTAAAACTCTTTCAAGAGTTTTTAGAGCACATTTCTTAGAACCTCTCTCTCTAAATTTGAGTTTATATGTCAAATTACTGAAACGTGATAAGTTTTGAACTCAAAGCACAGCAGCTCTTCTCACCTTGTCACTGTGAGCTCTCAGTGCACTTTGTTATAGGGAATGTCAGTGAATCCAGCCAGGAGCCCCGGCTCATTCACTGATCAAGGGGCAGTGGAAAACTCTTTAGAGGCAGCACATCCTATAGGAAATCATTATTTTGGTCTTCACTGAAAACTTTGCACTGTTAAAGGAACACAGGAAGGGTTATTCAGGCAGTGCTCAAGCAAGGCAAAGTTGAGTTTTAAGGCATAAATTAGTACTTACATGATGAACAGATACTCCAGGCTGGCCTTTCCATGCTATTTTCCTTGCTTCAGTTCTGCATAAAAAGGGAATGAAAAATTCATTAACACCTCATCTTTGTGCACAAACAGGACAGCCCCACATCTACACCAGAGCAAATGCTCCAATTCATGCCCAAAGCAAGTTTATTCTATCCAGTGAAGCTCCTTTTAGCCTTCTCTGAACCAGAAAATTTACCAGTGATTAATCCAATTCCCCCACATGGTTTTGTGTAAAACTCAGAGCAAAACATTCCTAACTATAACTTGGAAATTTAGGAAAGAGTTTCACCCTGAATCTGTAATATCAGGACACTCAAACATTTTGTAGCCTCATTGAGGGGGTTACCTGACTTCACACAGACACCTGATTTTCTTATGATCTGAAAACTCTGCCACATCCTGGAGTTTTCTGGGTTTGTGTCTAACCCTACCCCACAATTCTTTCCCATGGAATGTTTCTCTTCCTTTCCCCACTGCCCAGGCTGCTGTTTAAAGGCTGAGCTCAGAGCAGAGTGGATGAAGCAGTGCAGCTGGGAGCAGGGCATGGCCAACACATTTGTCACCGTCCCTGATGGGTACGGCCTTCCCGAGCCCCTCCAGTACTACGGTGAGTAAAGCAAGTTCTGTACTCTGGAAACATGGCAAAATCAACTCCTGTGTAATTTCTTTCCTTTTTTTTTTTTTTTTTTTCTTTCTTCATTTTAATTTATCCTTGAAGCACTTGAGAGCTCTTACCCAGCTCATACTGAAAGTGCATTGCAATCTGTTACTGTGTGCTCATACAGACTTTTGAGCACAATGTGATTATTCTGACTGAGCATTCCTTATAAACATCCCCAGTGCTGTCTCCCTTTGACCTGCATGGAGAAGACACAGATTTTATTACAGTACTCCAGATATATTATAAATAGATAATGTCTGTTTTATAACTTATGTAACTATAATTGCAATAATTAATTTGATTTTGGACGACAAAAGGCAGGACTCAAAGCTCACTAAAAGGAATACACTCTCCAAACGGTTTTAAAAAAATCTTTCCAATTTGTTTTTATAGAGATTTTAATAATCCCAAAGGAAGAATGAAACATGATGCATGTTGCACAAGCTTTATTTTGTATAGCTGTGTGTATTTAAGGGAGGCTGGAAAAATTAAAACTCAACAGACAGAAAGGCAGGAAGAAATTCTCCTTTTAATTCTGTACCGACATTTTACTAAACTAGAATCTCATAACTGTAAAGACACCTGTGGGAAAATACTAAATAAAACAAGTCTCTGCTTTTTACCCCTCTGAAATTCAGGTTTAAGACTCCTGTCAAAGTTATTTTTGATACTCTATATTATAATTTCTACACAATTTTTGTTAGACCCTTGTGCAACATTTTCAAAATGATGCTTGAGATATGTATCAGTACCAAACACTTCATTCATTAAAAAATTCACTTATGGGAAATATTTGACTGTAGTGTAGACAACTAATAAAAACAACCTTTAAGTGTAAGATCTGAAGGCAGCTGTGTCATCAGTTGGCAAGTGATCCTCAATTATCTACCAACACTAATCAAGTGGCATCTATATGATATTGCCCAAACCATTACTCGGCCATTTTTGCTACATTTCACATTTCACTTTAGAACATTACAGGTTTAAATTCAAATTGAATGTGTCAGATTGCCCCTCTGGAAACGTGTTCCTCTAATATTCATGTCACTAAATCCATAAAACATTTGAGCAACTGATGTCGACACGTCCTCCAGGCCTTTACCCCACTTTTGGTTTCCCCCGGAACAGATGTTTTACCGGAGCACATCAACTACCAGCTGCAGGAGGATTTCGAGGCTGCCCCGTACTGCCAGTACTCGGCAGTGCCAGTGCCAGCCCTGCAGCCGCAGCCTGCCCCGAGCCCCTACGGCCCCTACAGCCTGGACCCCCCGTATGGCGACGGGCCCTGCGTCGGCAGCAGCTGCGAGCTCAGCAAGAGCCCCTTCCTGGCGCCCCACGCCGACGACGGGGGGTACCAGGGGCTCAAGAGGCCCAGGCTGAGCCACTCGGTGAGGCTGAAGGGGCAGGAGGAGCTGTGCGTGGTGTGTGGGGACAAGGCCTCGGGCTACCACTACAACGCTCTGACCTGCGAGGGCTGCAAAGGTGAGCCGGGACACGGGGCCTCAGCGCGACCTTCCACACCCGGCATCGAGGCAAACTGATTTGGCTGGGCTGGTGTTGCTACAGGGGCTTTTAATTTATCTCTGAACCCCCACTCTAACATGCTTACTCCAAATTCACATTTTTATAGCACTCTTTGAAGAAATATTTTCACAGTCTGTATTTAATAGGAGCACTTTAAGCATCTCATTTTTGCATTGATGACTCGCTAGAATACTGTCAGTGTAAGCAGGTGCTGGTTTTCTCATGAACATTTCTTAGAGATTTACTTCAGTGTTATTAATTTCACTTACGATTAAAATTGAATAAAAGCAAGTAGTAATTACTTGCTAATGGTATTTTTTAACTTGTTGGCATGGGAGCTGTCTCATGAGGGGCAGCTCTGATCTCTGCTCCCTGTGACCCGGCACAGGACTTGAGGGAGCGGCTGGGGCTGTGCCAGGGGAGTTTAGGTTGGATATCAGGAAAGGTTCTTCCCCCAGAGGGTGCTGGCACTGCCCAGGCTCCCCAGGGAACGGGCACGGCCCCGAGGCTGCCAGAGGTCCAGGAGAGTTTGGACAGCGCTCCAGGGATGCCCAGGGTGGGATTGTTGAGGGGTCTGTGCAGGGCAGGGGATGGACTTGGTGATCTTTGTGGGTCCCTTCCAAATCAGCATATGCTATGATTCTATGTATGGCAGTGCTCAAGCAAGGCAAAGTTGAGTTTTAAGGCATAAATGAGTACTTACATGATAAAGAACAGATACTCCAGGCTGGCCTTTCCATGCTATTTTCCTTGCTCCAATTCTGCATAAAAAGGGAACGAAAAATTCATTAACACCTCATCTTTGTGCACAAACAGGACAGCCCCACATCTACACCAGAGCAAATGCTCCAATTCATGCCCAAAGCAAGTTTATTCTATCCAGAGAAGCTCCTTTTAGCCTTCTCTGAACCAGAAAATTTACCAGTGATTAATCCAATTCCCCCACATGGTTTTGTGTAAAACTCAGAGCAAAACATTCCTAACTATAACTTGGAAATTTAGGAAAGAGTTTTACCCTGAATCTGTAATATCAGGACACTCAGATGTCACGGTAGGTCATGAAATAGATTGACTCCATAAAGCTGTCAGAAGAGAAAGAAGGCTTCATTTACAATTCTAGCAGTTTCTTTTAGAACACGCTGTGTAAAAAGGTCTATTATTGCTCCATGGCACTGACACTGCTCTCCATTGGTTCAGGAATGGGAAACAACCCCTGGGGACAGTTGTTCTGGCAAAGGGAACACTGTTTGCTGAACCTGTGCTGAGAAACGGAGAGAGATGTTTTGAAAAGAGAAACTGTTGGCACCTTTCCCTTGGGAAAGGAGCCAGCAATGGTTAGCAAGCTGAAATTCAGGCTCAGAAATGTTGAGCCCACACAAAAACATTTTATTAATATTAAAATCAGTCAGAAAGAACTAGAGATAACTATATTTTTAAATAGCAGATTTAAAATCAAGGTAACGTTTCCATTTAAAAAATCCGACCATTGGAACCCAAAGGCCACTTTTAAATCCTTGTGAGGTAAAGCTCCTCAGGTTGCTCCAGCCATCACGGGTGCTCCTTCCCAGGCTTCTTCCGGCGCAGCATCACCAAGAACGCCGTGTACCGCTGCAAGAGCGGGGGCCACTGCGAGATGGACATGTACATGAGGAGGAAGTGCCAGGAGTGCCGCCTCAAGAAGTGCAGAGCTGTGGGCATGCTGGCAGAATGTGAGTGCTCCCCTGTCACGGTAGGACACGAAATAGATTGACTCCATGTCAGAAGAAAAAGAAGGCTTTATTTACAATCCCAACAGTTTCTTTTAGAACACGCTGTGTAAAAAGGTCTGTTATTGCTCCATGGCACTGACACTGCTCTCTGTTGGTTCAGGAATAGGAAACAACCCCTGGGACAGTTGTTCTGGCAAAGGGAACACTGTTTGCTGAGGCTGTGCTGAGAAACGGAGAGAGATGTTTTGAAAAGAGAAACTGTTGGCAGCTTTCCCTTGGGAAAGGGGCTAGCAGTGGTTAGCAAGCTGAAATTCAGGCTCAGAAATGTTGAGCCCACACTCCTCCATGCTGGATTCTTTGCTAATCACCGCAGAGAAAACCTTCTCCTAAGTCAATCCCTTCCCGATGATACTGGTCTAAGCTTCATTTGGCTGCAGGAAAATGAACTTTGGGGATGGTGGCAGCTGTAGCACCTTGGTGTGCAGAAGCCAGCAATGCTTGGGAAGTATCCCCTCACCTTAAGGGAACTGTTGTTCAAAGACAGTATAAGAAAAAAAAAAGGAAGTACTAACAGAAGCTAAATATCCTGAGCCTTGTCAGGACAGCAGTGAGCAGATCAGATGAGCTTTAGGGTTTGAGGGGAAAAAATTAAATAAAAATGGCATGATGGGCTTTGATGAAAAATTCTGATGCCTGTGTGTCACAGAGCCACAAGGACAAAGATGACTGCAGACCCTCAGGCCTTTGGTGGCTACTGAACATCAGCTCACCTGATAAGTAACACAGGGCCAAATTCTCTAGGAAACGTAGTGCATTATAGGTGACAGCTTCTGCGATGCAAGACTGGAGTTATCTCTAATAAAAGTGATTACTTCAGACTGTAATTAATTGAAAATACAAGCATTAATGGCCATATCTCACCTCACAGGCTTGTTGACTGAAGTCCAGTGCAAGTCAAAGCGACTCAGGAAGAATTTCAAGCAGAAGAGCAGTTTCCTTTGCAACATAAAGCTGGAAGATGAGGGACTGAATAGTAAGCAAGTATCATCTACAACAAGATCTGGAAAAGTGGGATATTTTTCTATTTAAAATATCTCTTTTTATCATTTATTCTTAATCCGAGTCGTTGTGACTTGATTGGTTTATTTTTTTAGCAGATCCCAGAGAAGATGGAACTTACTCCAGGAGAACATCAGCTCCTTGACCACATTGTAGCAGCCCACCAAAAATACACAATTCCCCTTGAGGAAGCCAAGAAGTTTGTAGGTATCCAGCACACCCAGCCTGCATTGCTAAGGCGTTGCTGTCGGGTGTCTTGGCTACACCCAATGTCCACACGCTCTTTTGTGTAGCTACAGGAAACGGCAAGTCCTGAGGAAAGTTTTCTCCGCCTGTCTGAGACAGCCGTTGTCCATGTCCAGGTGTTGGTGGATTTCACAAAAAGACTCCCAGGTGAGTTTCTTCCTTTGGGGAACATTAGAGGAACCATCAAACTGATGGCATGAACCAGAAAACAATACAGGCTTTAAGAAAAGGCTTTAAACTGATTATTTGTACTTCTAATTTGCCATTTAAATGTCATGAGGACAACCTAGAAGCTTTCAGTTCAAAACTTTGCTATGATTAGATTTCTTCTCCATTTCTGACATGGACTGGAGACATTTTCTGGAAGCATGTGGAACTCAATTCCCACCTTGAGGGAATTCCTATCTCACCACATTCTCTGAGATCCAGTTGAGTCTGTAATTTATCATAATCACCAAAGGAAAAAGCAGATGTACCTTCAAAGGAAAAGGCAGCACAGAAGGGACTAACCAGGTGTCCTTATTCATATTTGCCTTTCATAAAAGAACAAGGGAACAAGCACTTAAATTCACTGCATTTCAGTGTAACATTGGCAAAGTCACATTTGATAGGGAGGGTGATAACTTTTCTTTGTAAAACTCACTGACACAGGTCAACCACCATATCTGAAGCGGGTATTTGATGTTATTTAGCATCTCTGTGGGGCAGAGCTGAAGGAAGGGGTGAGCTGTCTGATTTCCTGTGTTACATATCCTGCTTTGACCAGGTTTAAGAAAAAATCACTAAAGTCCCTTTGCTCTTGAATTACAAGTGCAGACAATGAGCTTGTCAAAAGATGAACGCAATTTCTAAAAATAAACTAATATAATAAAGAAGGCAATATCCAGTCACTAAATGATGCAGCGAATTTATCAGGTGTTTGGCCATGTGATATTTATCAGATATTAGGAAGAATGTTTTGATAATATCTTGCTTAGCCCCAAAATTTTTACTTGTATTTTCCTGTGAATCTTTTAACACTGAAAACTGCCCCCTCCTTTTTTTTGGTTTTTTTTTAATTTCCTTTTTGACTGTCTAACCTGCAAACTAGCAAGAAAGATACCAAGTCTTTGGCACATGCATCATTTAACTATGGCTCCTCCTTTCCAGTAAAAGCATTTATTAAAAAAAAAAAAATCATTTTTTCCACATCATGCTGGGGGCTTAAAGGCAGCCCCAGCCTTCCTTGATTCTGAACATGCACCTTTCTCTGCAGGCTTTGAGAGTTTAGCCAGTGAGGATCAGATTGCTCTGCTGAAAGGGTCCACAGTGGAGGCGATGTTCTTGAGATCAGCCCAAATTTACAACCAAAGAATGAGTGACTGCCAGCCATCAACCAGTGAAAGTAGGTTTGAAATACCTGGCTTGCATCATTGTAGGGTGGGTGGATAATATCAGCTATATGAAGTTACATATTATATGCTCTGTCAAATTTAACACAAGACACCTTGACCAATAAAAACACAAGCAAAGAACTTGGAACCAGATGCCAAAAAGGATTTTATACCTTCATGGGTCTGGGAAAAATTCACACATTTTCAACAATGATACAGACAGATATTTAAGATCACTTTAAGCTTGACTGGGAACTGTCATCTGCCTTGTTCCAGGTCATGTAAGACTTTCTGATCACGGGACATGTTGTCATGTTCAAAACCTTGATAAAAACAGTATTTATTCCATGGAAATGTGTCATAATAAAGAGAGGCCAACTTCTACTACTACCACAGGTAATGGAGGTCTCAGAATCTAAATACTGTGACTCTTTGGCTTTACTGGCCCTATTTTTATTACACTGAGCTACACGGTCCCTACGACCACTGCTCCAGCTCCTTTGCCTCCCTTCTTCCTCTCCCCTCCTCTGCTCTCCCTTTCCTTCTCTCCCTCTCCCTTGAGCTGCTCTGGCATTACCTCCTCAGGTATTACACACTGGCATTACATCGTCATGGCAGGAAGAGGTGTGTTCATGCTTGCTTATATCCCTTGAGTTATATATACATTCAAAGCTCCAAGGTACAACTGCCATACAACTTTTGCTATTATTTTAGCAATTAACATTGTTTTCACAAAGTTAGTTTAACTATTTCAGGCAGTGGAACAGCCCCAAGCCTTAAAAGATTCACAGAATCACGGAAGGGTGATGGTGGAAGGGATCACAGTGGGTCACCTCGCGCCACCTCCCTGCTCCAGCTGGGCTATCCCAGAGCACGTGGCACCGGATTCCAGATGGGTCTGGAATATCTCCAGTGTGGGAGATTCCACACCCTTTCTGGGCCATCTGTTCCCTCACAGGACAGAAGTTCTTCCTCCTGTTCAGGTGCAACATCCTGAGCATCAGTTCCTGCCCATTCCTCTGATCCATTGCTGATCCCTGCTCAGAGCCCATCCCTGCAGACAGAGCTAAAGGCCCCTCTCAGCTGGGGCTCCTCTCGAGGCTGAACAGCCCCAGCTCCCTCAGCCTTTCACAGAATCATGGGATCACCTAGCTTGGAAAACACCTCAACGATCACGGAATCCAACCATTCACCACTTCCTCGTTAGAGAGATGCCCCAATACCCTCATGATCTCAGTTGGACCTTCTCCAGGAGCTCCGTGTCCCTTGTCCTGGGGAGCCCAGAGCCGGACACCGTGATCCAGGCGGATCCAGGGAGGGTCTCCTCACACCCTTCAGGCAAAGATGGCTTGCAACTGTTTCTGCACTGAAATAACATCCTCATTATTCTGCACGGTTTTTTGGGGGTTTTGTTTGTTTGTTTGTTTTGGTTGGTTGGTTGGTTGGGTTTTTTCACCAAAAAATGTTGTTTCTTTCCATTTTCAAGGCATAACTGAGGAGTTCATCACCGCCCTGTTCTACTTCTACAGAACCATGGGGGAACTCAAAGTGACCGAGACCGAATACGCTCTGCTCGTAGCAACAACAGTGTTCTTTTCAGGTAAGTTGGGAAGGTGACAACGAGCTGTCACTAGCCCGGGGGAAGCTCCCGTTTGTCCCCTCAGGCGCGGCGGCGCCGACCGGACCCTGAGGGGCGGCGGCGCCCGGAGCGCCCCGCTCACCGCGCTCTCCGCGCCGCCGCTCTCCCGCAGACCGCCCGCTGCTGAGGGACAAGCGCCACGTGGAGGAGCTGCAGGAGCCGCTGCTGGGGATCCTGTACAAGCACTCGAAGCTGCAGCACCCGCGGGACCCGCAGCGCTTCGCGCGGCTGCTGGGCCGCCTGACGGAGCTGCGCTCGCTGCGCCACGCCCACGCGG
>WBMY01000057.1:114683-156504 GCA_013397315.1 Donacobius atricapilla | reverse complement strand
GTTTGGTGCCACGCTCAGTGCCAGTATCAGTGCTGGCGTTGATGTTGGTGCCAGTGCCGGTGCTGGTATCAGTTTGGTGCCACGCTCAGTGCCAGTATCAGTGCTGGCGTTGATGTCGGTGCCAGTGCCGGTGCTGGTGCTGGTATCGGTTTGGTGCCACGCTCAGTGCCAGTATCAGTGCTGGCGTCGATGTTGGTGCCAGTGCCGGTGCTGGTATGGGTTTGGTGCCACGCTCAGTGCCGGTATCAGTGCTGGTGTCGATGTCAGTGCCAGTGCCAGTGCCAGTGCTGGTATCAGTTTGGTGCCACGCTCAGTGCCGGTATCAGTGCTGGCGTTGATGTCGGTGCCGGTGCCGGTGCTGGTTGTCGCTACTGGTGTCGCTGTCGGTGGCAGTACCAGTGTTGGTGCCGGTGTCGGTTTCAGTGCTGGTATCAGTGGTGGCAATGTTGGTGCTGCTGCCGAGTGTCGGTGTCACCGCTTCTCTCTGGGCCCACCGAGAAAAAGCCCGTTCAGATAGATCGCTCGTGTGGCTGTGCCCGAGCAGCGGGCAGGGCCCGCGGCCAAAGCCCAGCGAGTGCTCGGCCCGTGAGGCTGTGCCGGGTCATTGGTGCCAGCGGCCGGCCCGGGCTGTGCTGGAACGGGCCAGGGGACACCGACAGCGACACCGGGACTCTGCGGGGAGTCCTGACCCGAGCACGCACATCCCGCCCCGTCCCGGGAAGTGCCCAAGGCCAGGCTGGAGAAGGCTTGGAGCAAGCTGGGATAGTGGAAGGTGTCCCTGCCCATGGCACGGGTGGCACTGGATGAGCTTCAAGGTCCCTTCCCACCCCACCCAGTCCATGGTTCTGAGCGTGAGTGAAATGCGCTGAACTCATTTCTCTGCAGACTGCCAAGATTGCTGCTGGAGGGAACATCTTTCATTTCAAAGACTTCTGCTGTTATTCTCTATCAAGACTGAAGGAAATCATCTTGATCATCTGCTGTGTTGTAACTGCACGACACCGATGATAAATCCACGTTTGATGTGGGTGATTCAGCAGTGAGCACTTGGTGCCCCACTTGGATGCTTGCACTGGCTTTGAAGTCCTGCTTACACCAGACCAAATGTGCAGTGAAAATGTTCTGTCACCACACTGAGTTTGTGAATTAAGCAAATTATTGTTTCGTGTTGAGATTCCTTATGGAATATGCTTAGATTCAATGCGATACTCTGACAGGAGATGAGTTACACTATTTATCTTTTTTTTGTGACTTGAAAACCTTGTAAAATGGAATTTTCGTACTAAAATAGTCAGATGTGGTGTTTAGAACTACCCATGGGAGTAAAGAAAAAAATAAATATCAACTACTGGACTTTAAAGAAATCATTTTGCTTCGTGACTCCTTTGTCATGCACCTGTGCACAGACAGGCAGCAGCTGATGAGTCCTTCTCATCAAAACCTTCTACTCTGGCCACAGCCTATAAAGCAAACTGCAAAACACCAGTGGTCTGAAAAGCCACTGTGAAGTAGAAGCAAGCGAGTTCCAAAGCCATCACCAATTTTGGTAATTTTGAAAATTGCAAGCAGTTGATTTATTAATTAAAAATTGTATTTTCAGGTTAGCTGTAATTTTTTTCCTCTTCTGGATTTTATAATCCATCTTTACTAATCTACCCATAGGAAACTAACTCTTAAGTTTGTGCAGGGCTTAACAAATGCCCAGGTGATGATTTTAATTTGCCATTCAGTCCCTGTACTGTGGCAAAATCACTGATTCACATAAAAATAAAATAAATTTTACCTTGCGCATTCTTTAGCATCTTTAATATTATTGAGTTTTAATATTCATGAGTAGTCTAACAGTTTCACAGCTGCAAATGTTAAATACAGTTTCACTGTGGGTTTTTTAAAAAATATTGTTGATCAGAATCACTTCATAGTTCAGGTATGATTTCACAGCAAGTAGTACTTTGCTCTGAAGCAGATGAAGAAGTCAGCCACACATCAACTCTGCTCATCTGAAGTCTTAGGGCCTCTTAATTTGTTCCCAAACTGTTCCTAAAGCATTATTCAATGGATATTTCAAGGCTTAATAAGGCAAAGGGGAATAATAATTCTCTGTTTTCTGTTTACAGCTGAATCACTTAGAGGAGATATTTGTGATTCAGGGAACATGCTTAGAGACTAACCTCTAAAAATTAAGGTGATTCCAAGTTTTTTGGTATGTTTTGGGGTTTTTTTTCCCTTTTTGGTGTGTGTTTGGGGTTTTTTTTAAGTGCCTGGGAAGTCTGTAAGTTTTAATCAGAGTAAGATCTAGGCACTTAAATATCTTTGTGAAACTGGCTCTGAATAGTCTGTTGAAAGGTAGAAGGATTGAAGTCAAAGTATTCATTGGAAAAATGAAATAGGTTAGCCCAAGTGCACTGTCTGGCTTTATTTTATCTATAAAAATGAATTTAGTGGAGTGGTTTCCTCAAGAATTTAATTCTTCTCACATTGTCTTCACCATCATTTTTCTGCCTCAGTACAACTCAGCAAAGCTCACTTTGTTCAGTAGCTTCCCAGATACAAAATGCTGTTTGCTGCCACAAAATGGAACTTATTTCTTGCCATTCTCTGACTGATTTTCATATCCCTGAGGACTAAACTTCTCCTTGTCCTGCAGTGCCTGTTCATGCAGACACAGCAGGTGCACAAAGATTTAATCTTTGGTTTTTAATCATGTACATAAGCTTGTGTCATCCTCTGTGGAAAAGAATTTACTCTTGTGATGTTTCTAAGAGATAAATAGGTATTTACAACATTAATTAAATAGCATTTGAGATTAACTTGTGGAACTTGTTTTAATAGAGTATAGAAACAATAAATGAATTGCACTCAAAACTCTACAAAGAGACTGCGAAGGTCAAGCAGTGGAAATTGACTGTGGCATCAGAACTAAACCAGGAAGAAAGTGCAAGAAAATAGAAAGATTGTTGAAGCACAGCATAAAGACATTCAAGAGCTGCAGGCCAGGATTGTACAATAAACATTGAACAGATGAAGTAAAGGGAAAATGCTTCTTGATTTAGCATGACAGCATTACTCATACAATTAAATATTAATGCATGTTGATTTTTGCATTGAGAAAATGATTATTCTGAGCAGGGTGTGCCCCTGTCCTGTGTGAATGTGTGGATGAAGAACCTGCAAGTGTTTCAGATGCTGGTAAATTATTGTTTATTATTCTGCCTTTCCTGTAAAAGATGACTCAGCATGGAATACCAGATAAAACAGACTTCTGTCTTCTGATGAACAAAATTACTTTTCCATGCCAGATTTGAGGAACAAAAGTATATTTCTAGTATATTTTTCAATAACAATGTGGTTTCCTATTTCTTCCCTTTGAAATTAGTTTGAAAACGAAAAGTCTGGTGTAAAACTGGAAGATGAGGTGTGAAAATTGAGATCTCTTGAAAGAGTAAGTAATACAGACAATTTTTTTTTTGTGAAACATTATTTTGAGAACTGTGCTGGTGTGAACAGATACGTTTAACTGTTAAAGTGTAAAGGTCATTACACTGTTAATCCTCAGGCCCAGGAAGTTTGTGCATTCCTGTGACACATAATTTGGGGGTTTTCTCTCTTTTAGAAACATCACTTCCAGATTTCAAGGAAACCTGAAGTCACTTCACAGAGAAGTCCAGCAAATGTAAATGCTTTTTAATTCTGCTTTTAATTCCGGAATTTGAGTTTTGACTTTGGAGAACTTTCCCAAGATTTAATCAATATTTGGCTATGACCAGTTGTCACGGTAGGACACGAAATGGATTGACTCCATATAGTTGTCAGAAGAGAAAGAAGGCTTTATTTACAATCCCAGCAGTTTCTTTTAGAACACGCTGTGTAAAAAGGTCTGTTATTGCTCCATGGCACTGACACTGCTCTGCATTGGGTCAGGAATAGGAAACAACCCCTGGGGACAGTTGTTCTGGCAAAAGTAACACTGTTTGCTGAGCCTGTGCTGAGAAACGGAGAGAGATGTTTTGGAAAGAGAAACTGTTGGCAGCTTTCCCTTGGGAAAGGAGCCGGCAATGCTCAGCGAGCTGAAATTCAGGCTCAGAAATATCGAGGCCACACCAACCACCTTATTTAACTGGAATGTCTGCTTATCAGACACAGGGACAAATGAAAGTACAATCTGTCCTTTTTCCTTCATTATCATATTATTCTCATTCTGTTAGATTTCAGCTCTGACTATAAAGAGTGATGAAAAGGATGATTTAATAGGAGACATCAAGGCTTAGCTCCAGGACTCACAGTATCAGTTTGCTGACTTAATAGAATCAAAAAGTAAGAGTTCACTTTGCTATAGTAAAACGTAATTGTTTGTAGAGGTATAGGAAACAGGATCATGATAATTTTACTCTGTTACCAGTCAACAGCAGAATTTTGGGGCATTGCAGGACCTATTTTTGTCTGGAACAGACAAATGATGTGGGATCAGGACTGGCAGGGTAGCTTTAAGGACAAGGCAACCAATGAGAACTTTTGAAGATTACTAGAGGAAAAGACATTACTTGAGTTTTGCACCGTTACAGTCAGGTTCCACTGAGGAAATTTACTTCTCAGAACCTGATTTTCAATATTTTAAGCAATTTATACTAAAAATATTTATAGAATATAATATAGAAGTACATCCTACATAATATAGAATAGAATTCTATAATATAGAATAAAAGTACATTTGATCTTTGTTAAAATCTATAAATATATGTAATATTATATTTTAGTAGCATTTTTTAGTAAATATCCTACTTTTCTTAAATATGAATATAAAGTTGAATTGAAAATTCAGTTCTGAAAAGAGAAATACTGGGCATTTACCTCTTCTACTCTAATGCTTGTCTTGGTGTTCTCATAAAATATTCAAGTGACAAGTTGGTATCATTTGTCCATCATGGTTTTATTGAGCCCAGGAAATTTCAAAATTTTCAGCCTTTTGTTTCATTAGTACACAGTGTTGGGGGGTTTACTCAGAAGCTGAACTTTTAAAATGAATGTTCCAATCCCTGTTATCAGCCAGTACTTAGAGTTAACTTCTGTACTGCATAATACTGAGAGATTCAGCAAGAGTCTCAGATTTAGTGAGAGCCCTGTGTGAAGAAAGGCCTTTCCCCAGCAAGGGAGCCCCAAATCCCTCTCTTAGCTCTGTTTTCTTTGGTGTTAAATGCACAGGCCCTTCTAGTGACAGTGTGGGCTGCTACCTGCTCTGTCATGAATGCAGTTCTGGAACGGTGACAAACTTGATGCAATATTACAGATATTTCCACCCTCACCTCAAGCTGATTTTGACAACTCAAGAAAACTCATATGCTGTATCTTAGCTGAAAGAGAAGAATGTAACCACTGCCAGAATTTCAAACTCCTGTCCAGGGAATGCATTGCAGGCACTCCCAGGGACATGCAATTGCCACTCCACACTAGTGAAAGGCATTTCTCAGTGGTGTTTCCAAATTTGTGTTGTATAAAGATGCAAGAGTAGAGCGTGCAAAATAGAATGTGGAAAATAAGAACAAATCTGCAGAAATCTCACTGTTAGGACTCACCCAGGAGTGATAAGTTGAATGCAGTGTGCTGTGGGTTTAATATTTCTAAATCTAAGAGATTGTAGCTTGCTAGCAGCTAACTTTTCCCAAGGAAAAAGCATCTCGAGAAAGTTTCTTCTTTAAACAATCTTAGTGAACAACTCTTCGTTCTCAAAACAATCTTTTTTCTAGGTGATGTTTGCTTTTCTAGTTCTGTTTTTTTAGCTTAACTAATAGGATGAGAGAGGTGTCATTTCTATTCACCAATCATGTTAAGTCTGAATCAGAACACTTTATAAAAGGTAGTAAGAATTAGACAATAAAGCTTCTCTATACTCCTTGCCTTATGAAAAGTATTTACAGTAATTAATTTTTTCGTCTCCTACAACGACAGTGTGCCTTGCTTCTACCATGAGCATCTTGGAGAGGAAGAGTTCCTGAGGAAAATCAGCCTTCCCTTTTTCTTCCTTACAGCCATTTTAACTTGCAGGTGGAATCTGAGAGTGGCTTCCCTGTTGGGAGGCTGTGGGCTCAACATTTCTGAGTCTGAATTTCAGCTTGCTAACCATTGCTGGCTCCTTTCCCAAGGGAAAGCTGTCAGCAGTTTTCTCTTTTCAAAACATCTCTCTCTGTTTCTCAGCACAGGCTCAGCAAACAGTGTTCCCTTTGCCAGAACAACTGTCCCAGGGGTTGTTTCCTATTCCTGACCCAATGGAGAGCAGTGTCAGTGCCATGGACCAATAACAGACCTTTTTACACAGCGTGTTCTAAAAGAAACTGTTGGGATTGTAAATAAAGCCTTCTTTTTCTTCTGACAACTCCATGGAGTCAATCTATTTTGTGTCCTACCATGACAGGAGGCTTTCCCCTGGCAGGTCCTAGGTCACACCCGGGGCAGAGTTTTACCTTTAGCATTGTTATGATGCTGGGTTGGTGCCCTTCATCCTTGACAATACTGCTGAAGGCTCTGGATAGTCTTTGGTGGTGGTTTGTTGTTTGTTTGTTTTGTTTAGCTTTGCCCTCAGTGCAGTGGTTGTGTAATATCTAGCACTTTCCAAAGAAATGAAACCAAATCCAAAGGGCTCTATTGTCTGAGCCAAACAGCAAATAGGATTATGAAGTATTTTCAGACCATAAATGGAGATTGCTGGCATATGATATGCAACAAAGAGATGTGCTGTTTTATCTGTGGTTGATAGGAAATGCTGCAGCTAATCCTAGGAAAGAAAGAGAAGAGCAGACTGTGAATGTATAAATTTCAGAGATGAGAGCTGTGTTTTGGGCTGTTACAGAGACTGGCAATAGGCAGATTAGCTTTGAAAATTCAGCAGCCACAGGCTGTTTAAATGCAAAACCTGGCAAAAACACTTGTTTCTATGGCAGCATATCAGGATCTAATTTCCTTTTATCAGTGGAGGGCTGCAACTGGAAGGAGATGGAAATAATTCCTCTACCAGAATACTCATCTTTCAGAATCTCATTGATTTTGCCTGTTTTTCATCAGCAGAGCTTCCAACTGTTGGTTGTTTGCAAGTGTGGACATGTTTTTACTTTACTATCTGCAGTTGCATATTTCATGGATAAAAGAGTGACCTTGCTCTGTAAGTAACCTGCTCATGAGATCACAAAGTTTTCTTTGTGTTGTACCACTACCAGGGGCAGAGTGAGTAGGAATAATGTCTGTAACTTCTCATTGTTCCTCCTTTTATTTTAGGCATTGGCCAGTGACAGAATCCTATTAAATTAGCTTCATATGAGCTTCTGGTGTGCACTGAATTTCTGTAGCCCATTACAGAGACTCCTGGGGAATGAACCCAGGGTTTTTATAATTACTAAATTCTATTTACAGATATCAATTGAAGCACTTCCTCAAGAACATCAGCACACCATCGTTCACTTAATGAAAGAGTAAAATCACTGATGTCAGGGAATGAATTGGTTTGGTTAACAGAAAGGTTAAAGATAAATAATTAACAGTGTAACTGGCTGTTCCAGAACAGGGCTTCAAAGCTGAGCTACAAAAGCACATAAAAAATTTCTATCACTGAGTCTGCAGGTCAGCAGGAGGGCAACCAAAGAAACGGATCCATAAGGATCAGACTGTGGATGATGGATTTTAGGAAACTGTACGGAAGAAGCCTCAGGCACTCACGAATTGTGACACTGGACTTCGTTGTCCTGCCACAGTCTTTTGTCTTGCTGCTCCCTGTAGCTCGTGGGATCTCACTCCCATCAGAGAGGGCAGCAGTGAATGAGCTCCATGGTCAGAGCCAGAAGGACACTCCAGGAGGTCTTTTACCAGCTTGATAGTTTGTGTAGATTACTGAAGATATGTGAATACCTCCCTCTTGATGGACAGGGTAACAGAACCAGCAAGGGAAAGGCAGCAGCCAAGAGGTTCTGTGACCATATCAGCATGGGGCTGAGCTGATAAGCAGCAGTCACATTGGTCCCAAGCTCCACTCAGAGTAATTCATTGCCCTTGCAGATAAATGAATTTTCATCCTTAATACCAGGTCAGGTATTTCTCCAGTGCACTGCAGTGCATTCAGAGGCTGGGTAAAAACACTGCAGTGAATCGAGGCAGCACTGAGGTTAAACTGACTGCTCCAGACATTGATAATTGCCAGTATTCAGTATCCCCACACTGGGCTCTGCCTGCCAGCTCTAAACCTTCCTGACAGGGGGGCTCTGCACAGATGGAACCAAAGACATTGCATCTGTGCAACTGCCTTATCAACCAAATTTGTAATCACTGCAAACAATGAAATTGGGTTTGTGTGGCATGACCTATTTTATGTAACATCAGTAATTATGTTTTCATCCATTATTCCTTATTGCTCAAATCCTGTATCAATTTTCTGTTATTTTACCTGGCTGATGGAGAGTTACCTGGGTCAACACTTGCTCCTTAAATATTGCCATATTATTAGCATTTTCTGTTGATGTTTTGAAATTTCCTCAGTATTCCAGTCTTTTTGAAATGAGCATTAGCTAGGTAATCATTGTGGAGTTAAAAATACCATTCCTTATATGATTTATTTAGTAATTTTTATTGCAAATCTGTGTTGGTTGTTAAGTCACTATGTTTTCAAAAGCACAAGTTCTTGCTGAAGCCTTTGCACTTACTCTGCATCAACAGCTTGTCTTCATCTTGTAATGTTCCCTGACTTTATTATTGGCCTCTGGCCTGACAAAAGCTTATTTCCTACTCTTCCGCTTTCTGTACACGTTTTCTGCATTTTCCCACCTCTAACAATTATTGTTGTTGGTTTTCCTCTATTTTTATTGCTATAATTTTTATTGTTGCACTCTCTTTTTCATCTTCATTATGACTTTCAAGCCTTGTTTACTATTTGCTCCTGATGTTTGCAGACATTTTCCTAAATCTTGTTAAAGCAAATTCTTAAACCTTTTATTTTTAACCCTAATCCCACCTCCACCCCCCGCCTTACTCCAGTTTTCTCAGCTCAGAGAAACTGGCACTCTGAGGCAGCAAAGAGTACATGTCCTCACACTCTGACCTGTTCTCTGCCTGTGTTCTTACAGGGGCTGTTGAGACACCTTCAACCTGGCTGTGGTCATCGCCAGGGTGCACAGATCCAGCTCCAACTGCCTAAAGCTGGGAGTCTTTAGAGGAACAAATCAGCTGTGCCCTGCAAGGGCCACATGTGATATTTTTGCTTTAAGAATGCTGGTTTTTAATTCTTACTTTGAGTGGGTTTTGTCCTCTGCTGGTTTTAATGTTATGAATTGTGTTCTTTTCCTTGCAGGTTCTTTGTGTCCTTTGAAATACTCTCTATATTTCCCAAGAACAATCATTGTTTTCTGTCGTTAAGGCTTCAAACATCCAAGCCCATACATGTGTATGTAGTGTGTGTGTGTGTGTGTGTGTGTGATGTACAGCGTATATATACAAATTTACATTACCTAAGTGTGGGTTGTGTAGTGTATACTGAGAGAACCTGAGCGTTTGTATTCCAAATAGATCAGAAAAATACAGATCTAAATAACATACTGGAGTTGTAGCAAAGTGAGTGTTACGCTCCTCATGCTGAGATGGACAGATGTTATAAAGAGTACAATTAATACTCTGCTCATGTCCTTAAGCCAGAAAGCGGTTTCAATATAATTAAATTATATTTAGTTCCTGACAAATTATATGGTAGAAATTAACCCAGAATTAAAGACTCCATGAAAACAGAAAGCATTTGGCTAGTTTGGATAGAAAAAAAGCCTCTATTATGTTATCCAAAAAAATGCTTGAAAAATTAGCCCAGGACATAGACCTGTGTGCAGCAGTCTGAAACCACAGGAAAAGGAGACACTGTTATTCAGGAATTAGTTGAACACCAATTGGGACCAACTGGATCACTCCTCCAACAGCTCAAAGTGACCACACTTACCACCTCAAACTCATGTTTTCCACGTTTCTTATGGCTGTGTAAATCAGGAATGTGGTTGACCTGCATAAGACATGCATCAGATCAGATTCCAAATGGGAGTTGGGGGATTGCCTGGAAGGGCACGTGTTCCCAGAGCTGCAGGCAGGGAGCTCAGGGAGGGGCTGACACAGAATAGTGGCTTTATTGACCTCTTCAGCCTCTTGCTCCCCCAAATGTGAGTGTTTTCCCCCATCTGGGGACATTGTCTCATTGGTATCAATGCGATATTTTGTTCCTTCCTGTGCTGTGAGGAGTGGTTTGTAAGTTTTTCCCTATCAATCAGTACTGAGTGAAGTGCTTGTTGCTTCCATAGTTGCTGTGTGGGTTCCACACCAGCCAGTTTCTGAGTGTGTTTTGCTTGGGCAGGTAAGTCAGGCTGTGCCTGAGCAGGCTGTGCCGGAGCAGGCTGCAGAGCAGGGGGTTGATTTCAGATTTGTTGCTTCATGGGCACTGCACAGACTTCAAGAACCCCAGAATGGTTTGGGCAGGAAGGAACCTTAAAGCTCATTCCATCCCAGCCCCTGCCATGGGCAGGGACACCTTCACTATCCCAGGCTGCTCCGACCTGGAACACTTCCAGGGCTGGCACAGGCACAGGTCCCTGGGCACCCTGTGCCAGCATCTCCCAGCTGTGCCTGCGGAGGAGCAAGCAGAGGGAACCTCAGCAAAACACAGGTGTGAGTAAAACTCATCATCTGTGATTCTGGAGGACTCCATATCCATGCCAGCCTTCCTGCCATGGTCTTGCTGTTCTATGGAGCAATTAAGTTAATCAAGAATAACAACTTTTTAAAAGCATTGTTTAGTTTAAAAGCCTGAGGAGAGAATGACTGTTAATATAATTAGATTTCCAGCTCCAGTTTCCAGGTTAGGATATTATGGACACATTTGTTCCTATTACATTTGGTTTGTGGTTCAGTATGAATTTTCAATAGATGACTTTGTGATAAGAAAGCAGCAATTCAGATGCAATTATATAAACAGTAAGATCAGCCTGGAATTAGCCTGGAGCGTATAAAGCACACACAGAGCTTGTGCTGGGTCACTGCCTCTCCCAGCTCAAGGCAGAATCAGGTTCCTGTAATAGGGAAGAATTCTGCCGACGGGAGGTTGGTCTTTCCAGACTGGTGTTGTTGCAGCTACAGGGTAAACCAGCCTGTGGAGTGGATGGCTTTGCTATGGGAAACTGGCAGCTGGGAGAGACTAGAGGGGGATGTCCCGGAGCTGGTAGACACTGTAATTTAAAGTTTATCATTTAGAGGCTCTGGAGTAGTTCCTGAAATTGTCTTGGAGCTAATTAAGGCTTTGTTCTCAGGATTCCCCCAACAGGTCTGAGAAATGAGGTCAGCACAACAGGCAGATAAAGCAGGATTCATTAAGTTGAACTCTTTATTAATGTTCTTTACTGTAATTTGCTTGAATCTATTATTTAATTCTTGGCTGTGTTCCCATCTCATGACATCTCTAAGCCACTGGAAATTGAAAAATCCAGTTTTATGCCTGATATGCACAGCCTTGTCTTTTTGTCTCTTTAACATTTTATAAGATGCTTTCTTTAGAAAACTGTTTTAAAGCAGCGAGACTATTTTAATATCTCTGCTTAATTCTAGAGCTCATGTTCTCTTACATGTCACACTTTCAAATCTTTCAGCTCCTCTTATTTGTTGTGTGTCAGGATTTTATCACTCACCAGTGCGAAGTTCCGTGTAATATGCTTAAGTGGGGGGAAAGTAAATTGTTCTATGTTGTTAATGGCCTCTTTGCCCTTGTTCTCTAATGATCAGTATTACTTCAACAAGGACTGAGATTGGAAAGGACTTGTCAGGCTGTAGCTAGAAACGTTAAGATTACTCCAGGTCTGTGACTGTCCTGGCTGCTCCTGTCGAACGCTGAGGACAGGGCTGGAAGGCACATCCCATTTTACCTGTGCTTTGCTCTGTTTATTTGTTCTTCCCCATCCAGCATGAGTCCCTTCTTTGTGATGTCTCTCCTCTTTGGCCTGATTTTCGGGCAAACGGCATCGCTCTGTGCTCCTTCTGAGTACACAATCCACGTGGAGAAGCGGGAATGTGCCTATTGCCTGGCCATCAACACCACCATCTGCGCTGGATTCTGCATGACTCGGGTACGAGTTACAGATGTTTCTGTATCAGCCACCACTGCAAACCAAGGCTCTGTTCTCCCAGAAAATAGTGTGCAAATGATTTAATTGTGATAGAGTTTATCACAGGCAGAAAAACTGCATCGTCACCATGTTTTCCAAGTTAGCTTTTTGCAAAGGTGTGGAAGCCTCTGGAACCATGGGGATGATAACACCAGTGACATAGCAGAGACTTTGCTGCTGCCACTGCAGAGCCTCTGGGCAGTTTGTGAGGGCAGGAAGGAACAGGTGAGGGGTAGATTATACCGGGTCACTCTTTAATTAATGTAAATAACTTAGGTAACTTCTGCTCCCACTGCTGCTATCTCAGCTGGCTGTGGGGACAGCTCTGCAGCAGCCACACCACACGACTTCACTGTTCAACACAGCACTCTGAGTTCCAGCTTGGACAGCAGGGAGCCAGAAACGCTCACACAGCACAGGGAGCACTCTGAGCCATGTGGATTAGTGAAACGATAAAAACAAGGGGAATGTGTCTGTGTGTGGGGGGAGCTCCAGAGACAATTACAGCTCTGAACTCAGGAGTACCAGAGCCGGGCTCAGGTATGAGTTTTGGTCTTTGCACCCCACAGGACATTTCTGACACGTGTGCTTCAGTGAAACAACACATTTCTCTTCTCTTTGTAGGACAGCAACGGCAAGAAGCTGCTCCTCAAGAGTGCTTTGTCCCAGAACGTGTGCACGTACAAAGAGATGCAGTACCGGACAGCGCTGATCCCGGGCTGCCCTCACCACACCATCCCCTACTACTCCTACCCCGTGGCTGTGAGCTGCAAGTGTGGCAAGTGCAACACCGACTACAGTGACTGTGTCCGGGAGAGGCTCAGGACTAACTACTGCACCAAGCCACAGAGGCTCTGTAACCTGTAAAGCTCTCGGTGGGATGCGGGTGAAATGTACCGCTCTGCTCACACCTGAACTGAAATAAAAGTGTATTTCATACTCGCTTTGCAAACTGCTGTGCACAAAGATTCATTCTGAAGGTGTAGCGTTAGTTGCTTCAGTTAATTGGGTGTTCTGAGGCAGGCAGAAAAAGAATCATAAGGACTGTATGTTTGTACTGAGAACCCACATGAATTTACTCTGGGGAAGAAGGAGATTGGGCTGTGTGGATGTATCAGCCTTTGCTCACAAATCCCTTTGTGAAGAGATGCTCAGAGATTCAATATATTGACATATTTCAGAATTTGATATCAATTTATTTCAAAGTTCACATACTTCACTTGATATATTTCAGAGTAAAAAAGAGGCCACACACACTCTTGGTATTGAACATGTTAAAGAGATTTTGACATGTACTTAAGCCTTCAAATTAGCTGCAGTATTTTCCACCTATGTAATACTAGTTTAGACACTGCAGATCTGTGTCCTCCCTGCTGTTGTCCAGACCTGTGTTTATTAGGAATGCTTCTCTCCATTAATGTCTCTACATGAATGGCAAACCCCCCTTCCCTGCTGAGGGGCAGTTGGAGATACACCTGTCTGTGAGCGCTGAGGAATCACTGCAGCTCAGACCTGGCTGCTCTGTCCTCCACATGGGGAGTGTGGTGCCGTCACACGGAATGCAAAACTCAGAAAAATCCCATTTTCCCCAACAGGTCCCCTGGGAGTGCAAGGAGTGCTGAGCCCACCCTGTGTGCTGAACATGCACAGCTGAGAGGTGCAGAGCCAGGAATAAAGAAAAGTAATGCATGTAATTAATGTAAACTAACAACTGCTTCCTTTCCACTGAGATTGTAGCTCCCAAGAAATTACAGGTACTGCATTCACACATTGCTTGGCATAGTAAATAAAGGAACCAGAATTCACAGGATACAAATATGAAATCTAACATTCTTAGAAAAATCTTGCTTTTGTGATTGCAGTTTTCATGACTGTCCCTAGAATCTGATTCTTTGTTCCCAACACCTTTATTTTATTTCATCTGCAGCAAAACCTGTGAGAAAGCCCAAGGGAAACTGCTGGTCTCCCCCTGGAGCAGGGGTTTGGCCAACTTCAACCAATCCACGATAATTTGAATACCTCACAGATTCTACGCAATGTATAAACTGCAATTACCATGTGCATAATTTTTGATAAAGAAATACCCTCACAGAAAGGTTTGAAAATTTAAATTCTCCAGAAACATGTTTGAAATTTACAGAAAATCCAGAGCATCTGCAGGAGTAGCCCCACTTCTGTAAAACTGATCCCTTACACTTACGGTTTAAACAACCCAGTTATAGCTAATTTTGTACAAGACTATTTCTAAGACTTTTTGAAGCAGGAGGGGTTAGTTACAATTAAGCTACAAATACCTTATGGTGGTGAGAATCTGGTATTCACAGCCCCTCCTGTGTGTCACAGAGGAGCTGTGGTCTCCCAGGCCCTCCAAGAAAGAGCTGCAACATGAACTGCTGCCCTCTAGTTGGTGAAGAGCACAGGAATGGTAGAAAATAAATGGGAAATAGGTATTTATTGAACAAACCAGCCCTTATGGTATCTGGTAAATACCAAAGAAATAAAGTGTTCAGTTTCATGATCAGCCAGAGCTTTCTCAAGGTGTCTGGACTGTTAAAAATGTTATTTAGCACAGGAAAATACAATTCTGTTTACTATCAAGCAGCACTTTTACTTAGCAAAACAAAAAAAGGGTACTTGGCCTATTTACAGTATCAGCAGCAATGCTAAGCTATTGTAATGTCCTTTATGGCCTGACAGATTTGTCTTCAGTAGAAACAAAAACCAAGTCTACTTTTATGGTTAATGTTTGTGCAAAATCATTGAGAGAAAAATAACTAACGTGCCTCCTTTTACACTTCAAAAAACCCCAAACTGAGACATTTGCGTGCTGCTAACATATCTATTTCACACAGAGGACTGTGTCCCTCTGACCTTTAAGCAGTTTTCATGTTCAACTTTAAGACCCCAGGGCTCAGTGATAAATCCCTGCTCAGGTGATGATTCCTTACAGAAATATCTTTGTTACCTTCCATTTATCCCAGGGCCGTTCCCACATAACTGAGCGATGGATTCGCAGGCGATNCACCGGCCCCGCCTGGCACCGGCCACGCGCCCGCCGCTCCCCCGCGGGACAGCACCGCGTGTAAAGCGCCGTGGGCAGCATTTTGGNTCCGGACATGCTCTCCTTGTCCGGCTCTCAGTCCGGGCGGGGAGCCGGGGCTGGGGCCGCGCCCAGCGCCCCGCGCCCGCGGCAGGTGCTCGGACAAGCACAGACCCGAACGCACTCACGGGTGGAGCACGGAGAAGGAGAAGAAGGAGAAGAAGGAGAAGGAAAGGGAGAAGGAGAAGGAAAGGGAGAAGGAGCCCGCGCCATCCCCGACGCCCCGTGAGGGAAGGAGCGGCCCGCGCCCGCGACACCCCCGGCCCGCAGGGGGCGCTNTCTGGAGAAGAGAAACTTTGGGGTGATCTCATTGTGGCCTTCGAGTACCAGACGGGTGACTAGAGGGAAGACAGGACAAGGGGGAATGGCCTCACACAGACAGGAGGCTTAGACTGGATATTAGTAAGAAATTGTTCTCCCGGAGGGCGGTGAGGCGCTGGAGCAGCTGTGGCTGCCCCTGGGTCCCGGGAGGTGCCCGAGGCCGGGCTGGACGGGGCTTGGCCTGGGTAAACGGGCTGAGCTCTGAGGTCCCTTCCCGCCCAAACCGGGATGGGATTGTCACCGCCCCGCCCACAGCGCCAGCAGCCAATGGGGAGCGAGCACTGCCCCCCGTCCCGCCCACAGTGGGCGGGGCCTCCCCGGCACGCGGGTCCCTGAGGGGAACTCCGAAGGTGCCGGGTTCGGGTCCCGGCGGGTCCCGGCCCCGATCCCGTCCCGGCCCCGATCCCGTCCCGGCCCCGATCCCGTCCCGGTCCTGATCCCGTCCCGGTCCTATGCCGGTCCCCAGTCCCGGGCCCTCGCTGACCGAGGGCTGCTCCGTCACCTAGAGCCCACCCAGGGTCCTGCGTGCAGCGGGTGAGGCGGAGGCAGCCCCGGCGTGCCCTCAGGGCCTGGGGGGGCTCTGGCCGCGCGGATCGAGTGCTCTCCCAGAGTCGTTTATTCCAGGTTATTTTTATTAGGAAGTTGTTTCAAATTCAAGACACAAAGTCGATAAAACGCCACTTCGGAACACGTCATAGGGAAGTGAAAGCTAATTTCAGCCACAGAGTTTTTTTTTTCTTTCAAAGCAAGAGGTAATTCTGCCACAGACTTGACAGCATGAACCGAAAAGCTAGTTCTGTCCAAAATCAGAATTTATGCTGTACCATGCATATTATCCTGGAAGTGGTTTGTGTTTTGGAGAACCTCGTGGCTGGAGCACCAATAGAGAGGAAAAAGATTGAAAAGCTTTATTTATGTACATTTTCTATGAAGAGCATCCGGTGCTGTTAATCTGTAGCCTGCAAAGGCTGTACAATACAGCATTTGAGGGCTTAAGACAACTCAATTTCTTTTTCAAGACACATGAAACATGTTTTGTTATAAAAGTATCAGTATCAAGACAAGTGAAATAAAGACTTTACATTGTAGGGATATCACAGGGCTGAGCTTCATCAGCTGCTGTGTGATCTCTGAGAGGAACCAAAACTGGCTGAGGTTTCCCTGTGACAAAGGAAGCTCGCACTGAAATCAGTTACTTAGAAAAAATTAGACAAGGGAAATGTGAATAAGGATGTTAGGGACACAATAAGGGCACCAACAACTTACATCTTTATGCTTTAGAACAAACTGTTTGACAGGAGAACAAGAAAATGTGTGTGATGTACTTTCAGGATTATATCACCTGGAGGGATCTGATCTTTTGTCATTTTCCTCTGACACGGGTGCAAGGGACAGTATAAATGGGTATTTTGCTGTCTTATGTGGCAGTAACTTTCTCAAAAAATACCTTCAATTACTAAGATGCAGAGAAAACTGCCAATATATTAAGCACCTTGCAACAGCAGGAAACTACAAAAGACCTTTATCCCTGGATTTTGTTAAAGGCACTAATATATGAATAACACGTTGATTTCCAGCTTAATTTATACCAATAACTTAGAGAACTAAACCAGTTACAGGTATTATCCTGTTCCTGGTATGCAGTGCAAGTATCCCCTAGACCTAAATAACAGTAACCCTAGAGCTTATGCAGGAATGCTCAGAAAATTAATGCCCTTTTTAGAGGAAGAGAAAAACAAATCACAAACCCAAAATACTTCAACAGAAAGTTTGGTGGCTCGAGTCTGAATTTATAGAAGGTTTTTTTTCTACCACTTTTTCCTAAGGCACTGGGGTGGGTTTGTACTTCTGGGGGAGTGGAGGGCTGGGGAAGCAAGAGCAGGTTCTGCAAGCTGCCCTGGCATTCAGTGCATCTCAAAGCAGGAGTGGGCATCTTCCAACTTACTCAAGAAATAATAAATAAAGAGATAAACTCTGGTCCTGTCATTACATGCTGGTGCTACGGATTTGAGGAATGAAACCCAATGTGAAGAACTGTTTTAAATTAATAGAATGCTGTCATTATGAGGGGGGATGTAGCACAAGGAAATTGCTTTATTTGCAAGCAGTTTCTATCCCTGTAGGGTAACAATCTTGGAACCTGAACCACTGGCTTGGCTGTGGTGCTATTTTTACTGATTTCCTTGGAAAGCTGGCTTGTCCTGAGTGGCAAAAATGACACTCTCCAAGAGTTTCTCCTTTCTGCCAGTACTACCTTGGGACAACACACCCCCGCTGGGCACTACCCCATGTCTTCAGAGCACAGCCATGGTAGGGACAGTCTCAGGTACCCCGGGAGCCAGGGGTACCTTTGCTGCCTGCTGGGTTAAACTGATGTCTGAGTTTCAGCTTGAGAGCCTCATGGATTTGCTGCCACTGCCATTCTCCCAGCTGAGCCTGTCTTACAAGCAAGCAGCTGATCAGGGCCCTGTTTCCTCTTCTGGTTCTTGCAGAATGAGGTCCCAGGCCCTGTTTTTAATTAACATCCATTGCTAATCAGCTGTGACCGAGTGACACAAGCCTGACTCTTTTCTGGTGTGTGATCTCCTGTGTCCCTGCCAGCCTAAAGCTCAGCCTGGACACAGCTCAGTCAGCAGTGCCCAGCTCTTAGTACAGTGCCACAGCTCGTGGTTGGATGATTGGAAAAGTGAAATCCATGTAAAAGACAGCAAGATGTGTCAACTAAACCAGAGACTTGCAGCAGCAGCACTACCCCAAGTCCTGAAGCAACAGAAAACTGATGGGAGTTTGAGTTTCATTGGGGAATAAGAGATAAATAATAGATAAAGGGTGATATATCGCATAGAAACGTGCACGAGAATACACATGTTCCTGAAATCCCATTTTCTTCCACTGTATTTCAGTGGAACAAGGACTCCATGACTTGTAAATTCCAAGGCCTCTTAGACAATGGAATGTGTAGTTTAACTGGACTTCTCTCCATCATGTATGGAAGAACTGCATCAGGAATCTGAACTGGTGATCACCAGATCTTCTCCATGGGGGTAAGGTTAGCAAAAAGCTGTTCTCTGAAACCGTTAATTATCTCGAGTAAGCCAAAAATTAAGAGATCCTGAGCCTTTGATGTGATTTATTTTTCCGGGGACAACCTTTCTCCCTTCTAGGCTGGTTCAAAAGGAACATTCTCTTATGAATAAATATGATGAATAGAAAAATTAAAATATAGAAACGAACTATGTAAACGCAAGCCCTGAGGTATTTCAAGCACACAGTGTAATTTTCATACCTGACATGCAATCTAAAGGTGCCAGTAAGAAAACTTACTTCATGGCTCTGTAAAAATGTCCCATCTTTCTTTCCTGCCTTCTGCCCTCAGGAAAGGGCGAGAGGTTGAGGTAAGAGCCCCGTGGAAGCTGTGATAGTCACAGAAGCAGAAACTGAGGATATTAAAGTGCTGTGTGTCTTTTTCTGACCACTTTCACTCGTTGTTTGGCTTCCACAGGCCAGTTAGATTCTCCAGAGATCTGACAAAGGGGCTGCTGTTCTGGACCTAGGCTCCACTCCTGCACCAGTTTGTAGCCACAGCGAGGCTTTTGGGGCAAAGGGGCTGCTGAATGTGGATTTCAGTGGCCGCTTGAACTCACAGTTGGGTTTTTTGGTGTATCTCAGCCTAGCTTGGGAAGCTTAAGCACACTTTGCACTGCAGTTGGTCCCAAATGACTGCCTGGTCTTGCCAGCTTCCCACCTCTTTCCCTCTCTTCCTTTAGCCTGGATCTCCTTGGACGTGTTTTCTCCCCCAGAGCTTTCTGCATTTGCATGAAGGGTCCAGTCCTACAAAAAATAAATACCCAGTCTCTGCATGACAGTGAAGTCAGTGGGTCTACTCACATGAATTCAAGTTTGCTGGAGCAGGCCCTTAGGCATTAATTATTTTTGTAAATAAAGTCCAATTTAATTAGTTCTACTCTGTTTGGGCTTTGGAAAATAAAGTTACAAGATGGATCACAGGTCTTGCTTTTTCCAATGGTCTGCTAATTCTTGGCCAACAGGGGCTCGGTGTGAGGGGGCTGTGAGCACCGTGTCCCGTGGGATGTGCACATCCTGCACGGGGACACTCTGGATGCACACACAGCATCTGCCATCTGCAGATATTTACCCAGACAGGTGCTGCACATCCAGGGACCTGCTCACATCCAGATGTGTTTGTAAGGAGAGAGATGCATGTGCTTACACACCGTCTGTACTTGTGTAAACTCTTAATTGCACATATACAAACATTAAAAATCAAATTAGTCTTAGATGCACCTTTGCTTTTTTTTCATTAAAAAGGACATTTTAACCCCCTTTTTTTTTCACTTTAGTTTTACTGTAACTAATACAATTCACCTGATCACCTAATGGGATATTTTCCTCTCAGTATGTTAAAACACTGATTAAGATGCATTACAATTATTAAATTGGGTAGAAGAGCACTTCTTGTAAGCTTAGTCTGGAACTCCTGGGGCATAGTTGTGCAGTGACAGTTTTAGATCATTTCTCTCATGTTACGGATCGTACAGCACAGAACCATGCTGAATATCATGCCAAAGATCTAGAAGAGAAGGGATGTGATTTAAGGATCTGCTTACAAAACAGTTATAAAGCAATTTGCGTATCAGACAATCTGAAGGTCCCTATGGCAGAGTAGTGACTGCTTCCACCCACAAACCCCAAAACATCAGGCAATAAACATGGAAGAGGTTTCACTGATTTTATCAGCTCACACTGGTTTCACTGTTCTTTCTTCTGAATGTCCAGGCAAGCACAGCTGCCCCAAATATTAATGTTATTACCATCAGTTTAAGTCACACAATAACTGTGACTATTGGCAGAATCCTGGGATTGCACCGGAGCGTTCTGAGTTTCAGATGCCTCCACATGGAATGTGACACATTTGAGAAAGAGCAGAGGGTGATTCCAGAGCCCCTGGGGCTGGTGCTGAGCTCTGAACAGTTCCTGTGCTCAACAGCAAGACTATACATCAAATCTAACCCCCCACTCCTGTCAGGGCACTTCTTCACTCGAGGGAAAGATAAAAGCAGAGAGCAGTGGGTGCTGCCAGGGGCGCTGCTTTCTTGCCATGGGCCAGTTCTCCAGAGCAGCTGCCTCCTGAGGCTGCTGTGGGTGGGAGATGGGCAGTTAAAGCAGGGGCTTCACGGCCCCTCCCCACACACCTCCCTGAGGACGGGCACAGCAGAGCTCCCGCAGCCCAGCCAGTGGCAGAAACAAGCACAGAAAAAGGTGCAGGTGCATTTCTGCTGCTGAAGAGCTCGTGGTCACTGCAGGACCTTCGCTGTGTCTGAGGTGGGGATCCAAGGGGAGATGATCCCAGCTCTGCTGTGTCCCCAGTGTTATTGATCTCTGTCCCACCCCTGCTGCCTGGCTGTATTTTGGAGTCCCTTCATGTTTCATACAAACCCCAGGATTGTTTAATATACACACCATGGTTTCTGTTACCTGCAGCAACCCTTCAGCTGCTTTTCAGTGTCCACATAAATCTGTGAACGTCCTGCTTTTCCCAGCAGCTAAAGGAGCGTTTCTTTACTAATATTGTGGCTCCTAATGCTGCTGGTGTCTGAGTCTGAAAGAGAGCTGGGAAAAGCTTTGTGCTAAAGCCTGGTGAGCTGCCGGTCCTGCCGTGTCCTTGGGACAGGGTGACATCTATTGGTTACAGCTCTAGTGAGTACTCTCTATTCCTCATGAAAATGAAGGTATCCTAAAGGATTTAAAGCATCTGAGTGCAGTTCTTTTGGCATACATTGAATACTCTACAGCCTTTTGCTTTTCAGTTTGGTTCGTGTGCACTCTGCTCTCCTACTCTTACAACAAAAGAAGATTGCCATTACTTTGGACCCTGTCTCAGGACACAAAATGAACTTGAAATGCACAGTCACACAGCTCTGCTTGCACTGATAGGGGCAATTCCCAGGGAGAAGACACACTGGAAGTGATAAGAATTGAGGAACCTCACCAGTTACAGCAAAATACCTTCCACAAAGCTTTGCATAAGGGACAGGGCTCAAGGAAAGATTGGAGAGCATGGATTTACTCACTGTGATGCTAGCAATTGCAATTCCAACAATTCCAACTAAGTGCAGATGAGTATCAATTACATTCTGAATTTCAACCAGGCAGTTCTGTTAAAAACAAAATTAAAATATTTTTTAAGCCTGGAAATCTGTATTTCAATCAATTCTATCAGCTGTTCTCAATGAACAACAGATTAACACAAAAATATTAGTGCAGTTACCATCCTAATTCCTGCATCTAAACCTTGAGTTTTGCTGGATAATTTTCCCAGCATCTTCCCTTTTCTGGTGAGGCATTTGTACCTCCTGCCTGGAGAGGCTGACACATGCAAGTAATTTTCTTACACTCAGTTTTTTCCCTAAATTTAAACTCCTTTATATAACAGGCTATGCTAAATCAGGAGGTTTGGTGCTTCATTGTGACACTGAACTTACAAGCAGATTCCAGAAAAGACAGAAATTACAGAAACATCTTTCTTAGCAGCAATGAAGTTTCTAGGCAGGAGGCTCCATGCATGACTAAGGTGGGCACTTGCTAAAATTCAGCCTCCATGGGGAATTCGGGGTCCTGTTCTGTCCCCTCCTTCTCCCTTTTCCTTCCAGATGATGCATTATTGTCTCAGCTACCGTGGGATGCCACAAACAGGTGTCACAACTGAGGGCAATGGACCTCCAGCTTAATCCTGCCTCCACTCTGCTCCATTCCATGAGGAATTTCATGCTGGAATTTGCAAGGTAAAAAGAAACTTCTTCCTTTCTTTTACTTACAGAATGTCTCCGATTTTAGTAAAGAACTGACATGAAGAAGTGATTAGAACAAGCAGGGCAGAGGACACTCGCCTTTGGCAGCTGGATGTTCTCTGGACAGGGTAATCCCATTTGATCCACATTGCCTTTACCACAGCACTGGAGCTGAATGAGAGAGAGATGAAGGATCAAAGAGGGAAAAACCACATATTGTCTCATACTGAAAGTCAGTTATTACTTTCATACTGAAAATGAGACAGTAAATAACTAAAAAAAGGAATCTGTATAGATCAAGTAATAACCTTATTCTCTATATTTAAACTGCTGCTTCTGGTAGAGTTCAACTGCGTGGGACAAAATTCTCAAAAATTAGTTTCAATTGTCTGAGGCCACAGCAAACAGCCACTTTTGTATTAACAACAATGTCCAGAAGGGGTTTTTATTACAGCATTTCATAACAAAGCAAACAAGTGGATTTGGGAAAAGCAGATTCCTGGCTTACAAGTAAACAGGAGTTGTTAAAGGGAGAATGCAGAAAGTTCAAATATCACATACAGAATTATGGGCAATGCACAAAAGTTACAGCAAAGAATGCTGGAATTTTATTTCTGACACAACATCGTGTTGGGTTTGGAGACAGTAATAAATCAGAGTTTCAGAGGGTTTGTTTTTCCTGTTTGCCTATCTCCCACAAAATGCTTGGAATTCCTCTTTGGGTCAGAAATAAGAGCTATGGGAGAAGGACAAAAGGGTCTGAGGTTGTGAAATGTTTGTTCTAAAGGACGTGGGAATTGCTGTAAGGAGCAACAAAGCCTGGGCTTGCTCTCCATGGGAGGCAGTGTAGATCCAGGATGGACACAGAGGATTAAAGAAGTCACAGGTTGTAACTCTGATTCAGACATTCACTTTTTGGGTGGCCTGAACTGTGTCACACATGCTTTTGGTCTTTCACCGAGTTGGTTCAGCCACACTGCAGGTCCTGGGACATAGGTCATGTTTTCTCTGACAGATGCAGAGGGATGCAGACATTTCTCCCTCTCTCTGCATTTGCAAGTATTTATCTGCAGATCTCAATATCCAGCAGGGCCATAACATTTCTTCTGCATACAATGACCAGAAGCATCAGAAATTTCAAAGCCTGGCTAATTGCACTTTCAAATGTAGAGCTCCAAACCCCAGAATTCTGACAGGGCCCTCAGGAAACTCTCAGGGTTGTGAGCCTCTGACTGGATTTTAAGGACATTCGGTTCTATTTGGCCATACCTCAGAGGGAGGAATTCTGGATTCTAATGGGCAGGGTGACAGTGGAGCGGTGGATGAGGTGTTGAGGAGTACTCACAGCCACGTGGTAGCGATAGATGGTACTGTTGACCTTCCCCACCGGGTTTTTCATGTAGTCCTCATAAGCATCTTCGTAGATTTTCTGGGCTTCCTGTATTGCCTGCAGAAATCAGACTTTCTAAGTGAGTTGCAAATCAGTCTTACACCCAGTCCAGCTTGTGTCCTCAGCCTCCAGGGCAAAAATTTGTGCCTGGTAAACAGGTATGGCGGCTCAAAAGCCAGAAGGGTTTGTGGCCTGGGTCAGAACGTTCACAGGCTCTATTCTGTGCTTTGGTCAAACACTGCACTGGGGAAGTTCAGGGCCTGAATTTGTTTGCCCTTCTCCCAGGCAATTACCCTCTTTTCATACAGTTCCCCTTGATGTTCCTTCAAGGCTGAACTACACCTCCACTTTTTCTTGAACAGAGGAGGTAAAAACTTCATCCTGTTCCAAACTTGTGATAACAGAAGTTGTCATTGGCTCCAGATAAGAATGTCAGAGAATCCTCCAGGGAAAAGTCTCCTGGAGAGTTTTCCTATGGAAGAGCCAGGTCAGTGGGCGCTGGAATCCGTAACTACCCCGTTATCACATCAGAGGCTGTTTGCTACTTACCACTTTCTTGCCTATGAAGGCAAATACTCCAGCAGTGACCTCACCTGCAAATATCACCAACAGGCAAGCAAAGAACTGCAGAGGAAGGAGAGAATCTCACGTGAGTGTGGCTTGTTCGCACAGGCTGCCAGCCAGCCCCTCGTCCTCCCCAGGCCTCAACAGCCCACCCTGAACCAGAAGCTCCTGAGGAGGCTCTGCACAGGGCTGCCAAGGCAGATTTCTTGTCACACTCAAACAAAGGGAAAATGGCAAAATGTGTCTCAGAGGGAGCTTCAGGAGAGTCAGAGGGTAATTCCAGGGAATACATCACAAGGGACAAGCAAGGGCATCTCTACATGTTTGCCAGCTCTGCAGGAGCATGGTGGCTGCTGAGTCCAGAGAAACTGCATTAGCCAATAAAAGGACACGAGGTGTTGGACTGTAAAGATCTTCCCATTAATGACACCAAGCACTGAATGCTTTGGATGGTTTTCCTGCACAGCCCGGGCCCTGAAAACCTTTTACTCACTGTTCCAATTAAGCACTGGGACTCCCGTGCTGCTCCACAGCACCCGAAAAATCCAACTGCTGACATGATGGCCCCTGCTCCCACCAGTACATAGAGTCCTGTGGAAATCAGAGCCAGGCAACAATTTCAGAAGGTTTCTCCCTGCAAAGCCTGCTACCTATTTCATCAGCCCTGCCCATTTACAGATATAACAAGGTCTCTGGCTCTCAAAACTGGCTACACAGAAAAGGTTCTCTGACCATGGGAGGAGAGCAATGCTTTCTTCAGAATTCTTGGAGAATTAAATAAGACAATGGAGATGAGCTCAGTTGGTTAGAGCATGGTGCTAGAAATACCACCTTTGCAGGTTTGATTCCTGGATGGGCCATTCACCTGATGATCCTTGTTAGTCCATGCTTTCCAACTATGAATATTCTATGATAAGAATCTGTGAGTTCCACCTTCCAAGTTTGCTGTCCCAGGGACAGCTCGGTGCAGGAAGAACAAGCCTCATACCATCCAGAACCCCCTTACACCTCTGCCATAAGCAATGTAAGGCAAAAAACCCCTGCTTTGCTAGAGGGCTTATTTCTGGGAAACCTGGGGCTGGAAATGTGCCGTACTGTTCTGCAGGGGGGAACAAAAGGAACCTGGGAGATGGCAGCATAACCCCATACAGATCTAGGACCCAGCTGTAACCTGGCACCCAGAAATACTCTTGTTCAACGGGTGCTTTGGTTTTGTTTGGATTTTTGGTTTTGTTTTGATTTTTGTTGTATTTCCTTTTATCTAGGACAAAAGGAAATCAGAGCACGGAGTTTTTCTCTCCTCACTTGCGAATGTACACTTTTTGATGCGTGCTCAGGCAACACGCGGGTTCCTGCGGGGGTCAGCTCCCACCAGACCACAACCACGGGGCTGTGCCTCGGCTCTGGAACCATGTTGGTGTAATTCCAGTCCTTGCCCTGTGCAGGACACGCAGAAATCTGCCGTGCCAAGCCACTGATGGGGAAAAGAGCTTCATCTTCCTTCTCCCCATGTCCTTCTGGCGAGGGCCAGTGGAGCTGCGGGCGGGGTGCACTAGAGGGCACAGCGAGCCTTGCTCCCAGCCTGGGCTGCCCAAGCTTCCAAGGAGAGCCTTCAGTGTGCTCAGTTACCAGTGTAAACATTGTTATAAAATCCGAGCCAGGGTTAGACGAGCTGCTGGAATTTACTGTTAGCAGGCCTTGTGTAACTGGGACTAGAAAATCCTACAGATGACAACTTGCAATTGCTGGGAAAATGTCAAACCAGTCAAAGTTTCAGCGCAGAGCTGCCATGCAGCTGCTCTGCCTGACTGGGGCAGCCTGCTCCGGGAAGGCAAACTCCTGCCTGCTGCCCATTCACCGCCACATCACCCTCCAGTCTGTCTATCCCGGCTCCTGTGATCCTTCTCCTACCCTCCCTCCCTCCTTCTCCCCAGTTCCTGCTGAGGGATACATTCTGCTAAATAGCTACAAAACAATTAGGAGTAATACAGCTTTGCCCTACTAATTGTAATATACGCGGTGCTGGGGGGATGCTGTTTGCTCTCTGTGTTGGCAGTTCTTATTCCATGTTTTCTGGATTTTTAGTACCCAGCCACCTGTGACCTCCCGGGACGGAGCATTCTTCAGGCTATACTTGTACACATATTCACAGCCCTGGTTTTTACTGATGTACAAAGGTATTTATGGCTCAGAGGAGAAAGGTCAGCCAGCCCTGATGAAAGATGAATTGGAAAATACAAAAAGCCCTCGCTCAGGTGCAGAACCTGATGCTCAACAGGCACACACCAACACTGCCATTTCCTGGGATCTCCATGGTAACAAACACAGGGTAATTACAATGAAGTTTCCTGGACGTATTCAGTGTGTCACTCCCTACTCCCGTCCCTGTACTTATCAGGCCACTTAGCAAAGAGAAATTTGAGTAAGGAGACAGGAAAGGAGTCTTCCCATTTCTTTTGGTTATTTGCAGCTAGGAAAGACAAAGCTCGGGGAGTCTCGGGGGCTGAGACCACTTTCAGGAATTTGGATTTGCATTTGTCAGAGAAACAGCCTGAGCATTTCACTCGCATGACTCAGAGCTAAACCACTACCTCAATGAGAACTTCCCTTTTAAGGCGTGTTACAGGAAGAACTCACACTGCTCACTAAGCAAAGCTGAGCCCCACAGCTGAGCCAGCCAGGAGTTAAAATCCACCTTCTACCATCCTCTGCTCAGGAGAGTTCATCCCACTTTGCCCCTTGGCAGCCTGGGAATACCGCTTGCTGATACCCAGCTATTTCTAGATGGAAAATAATGTTGACACTTAAAATTTCCACAAAAATAAGTCTATTTTTACTTTTCTACTATATATACAGACATGTAATCTTTCACACAGGAATGAAACTTGTGATTTTGGGGTTGTCCTGAGGCCAGGACTTGGCCTCAATGATCCTTGTGGATCTCTTCCAATTCTGAATATTCCATGAGACCCATGAAGAGTAGCTTGAAAAAAAAATTCAAAGAGGCCAAGTTACTTCTCAGCTTGCACTGAGAGGTTTCCCAGCACCCACATCCAGGGATGCTCAGTGGAAGATGACTTCCAGGAAGGATGTATGTCAGAGATGGAAATGTTATAATTTGTGGCTATAACATCTTCATGGAGGAGTTTTGCCTATTGTAGCAAAACTATATTACAAAAGCTGCGGAGAAGCCCACCACGCCCTAAGGCCCTGCTCGCTGCTCCAGGGAAGATAAAAGTGGCTCGGCTCAGGTCTGGGACACCCTCACAGAGGGATCGAGCTCAGCACCCTCAGGGTGGAGACCGCAGCCCAGGGCTGTCGGCGGCCAGGCTCGCCCGGACCCCCGCACCAAAGGGTGGCAAGGAGAGAGGCTTTGGGGCTGTGGTGAGAAACCCCTCCGGTCAGAGGCACTGAAGGCACGTCCTCGGCTGTGAAAAACAAGGTTCGCTTTCTTAGAAAAAATTATAAGTTTAATAATAATTAAAAAATTAGACAATTAGGAGACAGTAAAGAAAGTTTCTCGGCCGAGGGTGCCTGGCACTGAGCCAGCCAACACACCAGCTAACACAAAGCTTGTTCCTTAAAAGAATCAGCCTGTTGCATATTTATAAATTCACATGAATGATTCAAATATCAATTTCAACTACCCCCCAATCATTTTATCTGGTAGATCCATCTGTGGGCTCTGCTCTGTCTGATAGCATAAGTCCCATAAATTCTCCTCCCAAGGTTTTGGTCTTCTTCATTTGAATAAGATACCTGATAACAGAGGCTCAACATCCCTTGGTCAGCTATCTTGCAGGAAGGCAGGATGACTCCCCCACCCTCTGGTTTGGCCAGCTTAGATGTTACAAAAAAACCCCAGTCTTGCACTATGTTACAATCACAAAAAAAATACACATTCATCGCATTTCCTAACTCTATCAATAACAGAAAATACAATACAATCTTCCCCCATTATACCTATAGTATTCATCTTAATATCTGAGAAAAGCCAACTATGTAATATGCATTTATGACATGGCTGTGTCCCTGCACCCGGGAAAAGCTGCACCCACGAAGGGACAGCAGAGCAGGGCCCATCAAAGGCTGCCCAAAGGCATCCCCAGACCCCGTACCAGACCCTGCACATGATGCTGTAGCCCTGGTTTTTCAGCCTGAGATGTTTTGATTTCTAAAACCTAGTTCTCGTGGAATTTTCTGTAAACAACAGAAGATGTTTCTGTTAACTCTGCCTTGTTTGCATTCCTCTTTAGAGGTGGAGACCATTTGCTGTCTCTCTGTGTTGGCCAGTGTGATTGAATGGGTGTTACTTCTAACACCAATCAGTTTAGTTCTAGCAACTCAGTATATAAAGAGGTCAAATTGTTAATAAAGTTTTTAGTTTCAGCCTTCTGACAAATTCTAGAGTCGTGTGTATGATTTTGTGTCCAAGTGACATCGTGCAACAGATCCAGAGCCTTGCAAGAGACAGTGGCCACGGGGGCCTTCCCACCTGCCCAAAACGTTTATCAACCCACTGGATTCTACACTCTGCTGTGGGCCTGATATTTCTGAGTCTGAGAGATTTTAGCCTGCTAGCTGCTAACCTTTCCCAAGGGAAAAATAGATCGAGAAAGCTTCTTCTCAACACAATCTTTGTAAACAGCTGATTCATTTCTCAAAACAAAATTCTCTGTGTTTTGTCTTTCTAGTTCTGTTTCTCTAGTTTCACCAATGGGACTAGAGAGGTGTTGTTTCTATTCACCAGTCACATTAAGTCTGTACCAGAACACCTTATAAAAGGTAGCAAGAAGCAAACAATAAAGCTTCTGACCTTTCGCCTTCAAAAACGTCCTTGGAGTCATTAATTTTTTTGTGTCCTACAACGACACTGTGGCGGTGGAGGATCCTCACCACGCACAAGAGCAGAAGGAGGGGAGCAACGAGACCCTCGGGTGGGTGATTTACTTCTCCCTAACCCCTGTCACTCCCTCCCTGTCCGTGCCTCCCCCCCTTTTCTTTTTCTATTTCTTTCTTTTCTCCTTCTTTCTCTTTGCCTCTTTTACCATTAAATAAAATATATCAAATTTTTGGCACCAACATCTAACCTCGTTTGGTTTTAATAATGTTTTTTGGGTAGATTTTGAGTGTTTCTGGGTTCGACCCGTTTTATTCACAGACTAGGTTTCCTTTGCTCTTCTGNCCAAAACGTTTATCAACCCACTGGATTCTACACTCTGCTGTGGGCCTGATATTTCTGAGTCTGAGAGATTTTAGCCTGCTAGCTGCTAACCTTTCCCAAGGGAAAAATAGATCGAGAAAGCTTCTTCTCAAAACAATCTTTGTAAACAGCTGATTCATTTCTCAAAACAAAATTCTCTGTGTTTTGTCTTTCTAGTTCTGTTTCTCTAGTTTCACCAATGGGACTAGAGAGGTGTTGTTTCTATTCACCAGTCACATTAAGTCTGTACCAGAACACCTTATAAAAGGTAGCAAGAAGCAAACAATAAAGCTTCTGACCTTTCGCCTTCAAAAACGTCCTTGGAGTCATTAATTTTTTTGTGTCCTACAACGACACTGTGGCGGTGGAGGATCCTCACCACGCACAAGAGCAGAAGGAGGGGAGCAACGAGACCCTCGGGTGGGTGATTTACTTCTCCCTAACCCCTGTCACTCCCTCCCTGTCCGTGCCTCCCCCCCTTTTCTTTTTCTATTTCTTTCTTTTCTCCTTCTTTCTCTTTGCCTCTTTTACCATTAAATAAAATATATCAAATTTTTGGCACCAACATCTAACCTCGTTTGGTTTTAATAATGTTTTTTGGGTAGATTTTGAGTGTTTCTGGGTTCGACCCGTTTTATTCACAGACTAGGTTTCCTTTGCTCTTCTGTGTTTAAACTGGTTTGTAACAATATCAAAGCTGTAGATGCAGAAATATCCTGGATGGTGTAAATATGTAAGACAAGGATCTGGTATTTCTTTTCTTAGTGGGCTGTACACAGCAATGTAGACAAGATCACCTAAAATTCTTGATAAGAACAGACATAAATTTAAAGTGAGACTCTCTAGAGAGAAAAAAAGCAAAGAGTGGCCATGTCTGGCACACAGCCCTTGGAATCCCAGCCTACCTAAAGCCATCAAGCACTGAGAGCTGTCAGGGTCAGCAGTGCAAATCCTGACATTTGCTGGTTAATATCACACCTTTCCTTGCAATAGGATCCAGTGTCAGAAGTACCTCAGCTTCACTAAAACCCATTCCTTCCCAAAAAGCAGGATGGAAAGTCTTAATCAGCTTCTATTCATCAGCACTTCCATTGTAAAATACAAAGCCTTGGCATGGCCTCCAACTTGGCATCTACAGCACAGCAGGGAAACAAAAAAAAAATCAGTTTATAGCCACAAAATGGAACAGGTTCGAGAGCTACAAACTGACACAAAAAGTTCTCTACAAAGCTCAATATGGCAAAAAGAAGTGTGTGAGTCAGGTCAGGGTAGAGAGCTTGTTTTGGTGAGTGGAAAATGATGAGAAGACTCCAGCTGCAGCTTTTTGTGCAGCAGAAGGAAAAAAGTACAAGGTGGAAAGGAAGCAAACGTTTGTGGCCTTCGTGAATTTTTTTCCTCTCACCTCTTATTGCCTCTGTTCATTTCCTGCAATTCTGCTCTTGGGTCTGTGTGTGCTCATGAAGAGGAGAGGTTTGGCACCGAAAGGAAGAGCAGGGAATGCAGAGAGCAGGAACGCTGCTGTGGCACCGAGGAGAGGCAGAGTGGCCCCAGTGACAGAGCTCTGCCATCTGGGACTGCCCACACTTGGAATATTTATTCCACCTGCATTCAGGACCCACAAGCAGGACACGCTCAGCCCCTGAATGCAAAGGGATGAAGAGGAACATTCCAAAGATTAAAACTCCATATGCAGAAAATTGATTGATTTAGGCAGACACAGTCAGTGCCCTGACTACTGAGGGGCTTCTGGAGGAAACTGGGGCTTCTTTATAACCACAAGAGGATGAAAAACAACATGTCACAGGACTGGGGATTTTTGGACAGAGCCTATTCTCTTCAATTTTTTTTTTTTTTTTTGGTGAGGAAATATTGAGGTTTTGGGGTGTGGTTTGTTTTGCTGTGCTCACACCCCCACACCTCCCCAGTTTTTATAGATATAAAGAGAAACGAAGACTTCTCCTTTTAGCAGTGAGTCAAGTGAGAGAACACCTGATAACAAATTGATTTCCCTTCTGGCTGTAACTTAGTGAGTGTAAGAGGGAAAGCCCCTTCTTCTGCCATTGTTTTATTTTGCAAAGACAAATTTGGAAAGCCATAAAGCAGCAGCTTTTCTGTATATTTGATTTTTTTATTCATCCCGTGGGGAAAATCATTCTTTTCTGAAAGGAAACTGTCAAATGGGGGTATTCCCTTTGAAAACTCCAACATGAGGGATTCCCATTTTCTTGCAGACTCTGCTTTGCAATCACAAGGGGAATTAAAATGTTATCTGGCAGTCTCAGAGCATCCTGTGGCTCCCAGTAGTGAAGAATGGCAAATCCACAACTCAGCAGCTCTCTGGATCAGCCTCAGTGCTCGTGGCACAGAGTCCTTCCCTAAGATTCTGTCTCCTCTGGATATAAGGACACATCCCTTCTTGGGCTGTGCTTGGAGATATGAGATCTGCAAATCTGAAAAAGTGACTTAAAAAGGATCAAGGGATTCTGTGTGTTACTTCTGAGTGGACAAAACCTCTGTGATTAGCAATGGTACAGAATTCCATCTCTTTAGACCAGATAAAAGAGAAGGATGGAATTTCATAGCTACTGGCTGTAATATATTTTTATGTACATCAAGAGTGAGGAAGGATCAGTCTGGGCTGGAAAGGGTCTAATTTCAGACTCTGGAAGAGAACCCACTCCCAGAGCTACTTTTGTTTGTTTGTTTGTTTTTCCCCAAGTCTTACTGAAAGTTTGAGACACAAATCCCTGCCTGGAGCCTACTGCAAAGAGCAGGAGCAGACAAACACACCCTGTCTCCGTCTGGCTTTATTTCACATGGGTTTCTTGTTTACCTGGCTGCTATGGGCACTTTCCATTTGAAATAATTCTCCTTTTTTTTCCCCTCTCTTTTGGGCTGAGTAAATAACACTGAACAAACCCCCAACTGTTCCTACTCCACGGAGAGAACAAGCAGCTCTGTTCCGGGGGTGAGGGACCCAGCGGCAGCCACGGCAGAGCCCGGGACTCAGACAGGGCTTGAAGGGATTTTCCTGGGGTTGTGTGCTCCTTGCAGCCCAGGAGGCAGATCTCCTCCTCCACAGAAGGACTGAGGCTCTCCAGCCCTTAGGAGAGCACCAAGGAACCTCTAGCACAGACACGCTCCTGGAAAATATGAGAAACACATGTAGGAGTTGGGAAAAAAAAGGCCAGACGGGGACAGTTGTGTGTGTGGCACCAAACTCCTAAAACAGGCTTGTTAGTAGGAATTTCCATTGTATATTTATTTATAAAATACATTTAAAGAACTGCAGAGGCCTCTAAAGTGACGTGAATTTCTGGAGAAGTGGAGCATACCCTTAATTTGAGCATAATGGATGTATCTGATTAAGTGTCTTGTGTGAATTCAGGAGGGATTTCATGGTTAATCTTCCTGGAACCACAAAAGCATTACAGGCACCAGCCAGTTTGGGGGCTTCTGCTGATGCACAAATCCTGAATTTCAATTTAAAAGTAGCCTCACTCTAATGTAACATCCCAGTCCAGTCCCCCCCTTTCCCCCAGAACACCAGCCCTTGTTACATACCTTGCTCACATGCATCCCTAAATAATTCTGGCCCAGATTCACTTGAGCAGTGCTGTTCCCAAAGCCCTGTCAGCGTCTGTCACCCCCACAGACTGCTCTGAGCTCAGGTGTCACCAGCTCACCTCTGCCAGCTGGAGCTGTTCTACCTTGGCTGAACTTCGCAGAGCCCCGTGGCAATGGATTCTACAATTCAGTGATGTGAATAGGGTGGGAAAACTTCCTCCCATGGGAGCTGTTCAGAGCACCCGCTGTGGTCAGAACCATATGGGCAAATGTCTTGGTACTTTTTCTACTTTTGTTGTATCCTTTTTGACTAGAACCACAGAGTGTTCAGGACACTGAGTGCACTGGAAATGTACGCAACAACGTTAAGATTTTTCAATTGGATTCCCATTTTCTTTCTTCGTAATTCCTGACATTTATATGCCTGTTTGACTGTAGTAAGCAAAGCACTTTGTTGTCAGGAACAACTGATAATGAGTCTAAGATCATGTTCATGTGTGTTTGCAGCTAATTTAAAGTCTGTCAGTGTTTGTACTGCTTACATTATCTGTTACCACTTGCATCACTTTGTTGATACTGTATTTCTTCTGCCTTTGTAATTCTCAGTCATTTGGTATTCTGAAATCCTCTTGTGATTCTCTGCAGTCCTCTCTAGATTAGGACACTCCGGATAATCCTGTGTGTGCATGAGCCAGCTCAATCCAAACCCTCCTGAAGATGTTTTTGAACTGGCACGCCCCAAAAAGGATCCTGAGGGCTTTTTGGTTGCTGGTTTGTTTTTTTTTCTTTCCAGCAGACAAAATGCTTTCCTCTTAATGACTTCAAAGTGAACAGTCCAAATGTATTTACAGCTCTGTCGGAGTGAAACAGCACACAACATTTCCTTTATGGGAGTTATAATGGGTTATACTGGTTTGCTTGTTACGTAGAAACTGCCCTCAGAGCATGCAGAGCTGCTTTTGAAGAGACTGTATGAAAAAGGAGCCTGAGCAGCCCTGGAGCGTGGGGAGCTGCTAGAACAAGAGGAATCATGGAATCATGGAAGGGTTTGGGTTGGAAGGGTCCTTAAAAATGATGTAGTTGCAGCTCCCTGTCATGGGACACCTTCCACTGTCCCAGGTTGCTCCAAGCCCCGTTCAGCCTGGCCTTGGGCACTGCCAGGGGCAGGGGCAGCCACAGCTGCTCTGGGCACCCTGTGCCAGGGCCTCCCCACCCTCTGAGGTTAATACATTAACATTACCAGCCACGTCCTGGGGTGGGAAGCACCTCGCTGCCCTTTTACTCCCCGCAGGACCCGGGGCAGGTTTATCCCCAGGCACCTCCTGCGGGTGGCTCTTTCCAGACAGCTCCAAGCGTGGCTGTGGTGAGCTCTGGGCTGGCCCTGGGCAGCCTGAGCAGAACAGGGACTCCTGGAGCCCTGCCGGGGCTCAGGGCGCCCCGGGCACCCGGTGCTGTCAGGGTTCAGCAATCCCAGCAGTGCCAGAGGGCAGGAACCAGGCTGGAGAAGGAAACGGGGTGACTCTGTGTTCAGCTGCTGCTGCGGGCTGGGGCTGGCTGGCTTTTACACAGCTACAGCACGGAGAGGAGGCTGGGAGAAGCCACCCAGGAGGACAATTTAATGGGCAAAAAGCATAAAGTGCATTATGCTTAAGTGATTAAAGAAAAAAAGCCTGCTGAACCTCAGCATCTTGCAAATACACAGCAATCACCCTGAGGCAGATGGACAGATTGTTCCATTAGGCTAAATTAGCTTGTTTGGTCACAATTGCCTTTATTCTGTTGGGGGAATACTAACTCTTAGGAACTGCTGCAAGGTTTTGTGATCCCGAACTGAGGCCTTTAGAACTACTTTCATTTCAAGTAAGGTTTTCTCAGGGGGTGGTAGTGGTGGTGTCATATTTTTAAAGCCAATTTCCAGTGCAGCAGTTTCCATTTTCCACTCAGGGCCACTATCAACTTTTTCTAAAACACACTTCCTGAGTGGCAGAAAATGAACACTGCACACAAGATGATAGGAAGAAAGACAAATTCATAGCTTAAGTCTTAAGTACAGACTAAAAGCCTCTCCAATACATGATGGCAGGATCATTTAATGCTCTTCTTGTGGTTTCACATCTCTACACAGGGGCTGCTTTGCCAACAGCTCTCCTTTTAAAGGCTGGTAGAGTTTGAGAGGTGGTGGATTTAGGAGAAAAAATTCTGTTGACTAAGGGTATAGTGCTTGACTTCAAAACACATGAGTAGAACTTGAGCAAAGAGAGGCACAGGAGCAGAGAACTGCAGTTCACATGGATGGAACTCCAGCCAACTCCTGTTTGTACGGGCATCCACTGCTATGGAGAAAAGCTACTAATATCCTTCAGCTCCAGACATGACTTCATATCCTAAGGCACGCTCCATCTAACTGTACCTTTCAAAGCCAGCAGCATCACTCCTGCTCTCACTGACCCCAAGAAAAAGCCACAGTCACCCTAAAACTTTTGTCCACAGCTGTTTTGGCCCTGATGGATGCCTGGGCCACAGACTGGATCATGGGACTGAAACAAAGAGAACAGAGCAGGAGGGTTGTGAGCTCTGGCTGTGCAGGAGAAGCAACATTTCAGGGCTGAGAAAGCCACCCAGACTGATTTGTTTGCATTCATCAGGTTTTGTTACCATTCCTGAGAGGGTTTGTTGAGTACATACACTTCACTTTTATTGGTGCTGGCAGGGATGGGACCCTCTGCGCTTCATTTCTGAGGAATACAGAGTTTGTCCTGCTTGTTGCCCTTTGTCCACCAAAAGCAGAGATGGAAGAATGGAGTCTGGAACTGAGCCTTAAAAAGTCCCCATGTCGGTTTTTGCTTCACAAGTGCTCTACTTGCACACAGCAGCCCTTGATCTGTACTACTGTGCTTTAGTTATTCTAAAAATTAAGAACAGCACTACTACAAGGAATTAATTAAGGAACAATTAATTGTGAGACACCAATGCTGACACTCTGAGTTCCCACAAGCATCTTATTTCCTTCTGACCATTGCAGACCTTCCTGCCCAGTAAAAAATTTTCCAGTCTTGGTACAGGAGTCTCCAAAAGGATGAGCAATCCGAGGGAATGCCCTTAATTCTACAGATCTTTTCTCCATTTGATCAGTGCAGTGTCACAGACAGCTCAGATAAAAAGGTATCTGCCAGCCATGGATCTTTGCTGAAATTATCCCTTTTTCTTTCATTTTTTCTTTCTCAAGTGCAGCTAAGAGAGGGATCTATGAACTCTACCAGAGCTGAACTGCAGCAGAACAGAGAAGCCACAGTTTTGCTTCACCACTTGAAGCACAGGCACAAAAACTGTACTGTGAGGTGGAGCAACATAAAAATATATCCCATTGTAGAGGGAACTCCAAAAGCTGAGGAGATGCAGGGACAGGATGTCCAATTTTTGGAGCCTGCTCCAGAATAAGATATGTCTGGTAAAACGGTTGGAGACTGTGTGGGTCAAAAAGTTCCAATTCCAACCTTTTCTGGTTTAGGTTTTTCACTGCAAACTGCAGTGGGGAATATGGATCACCAAACACTAAACCACAAGCAGCAGAAAGCTAGGAACACATATGTGCTTGCCCACAGCACTGCTGCCTGTAAGCTGTTCTCCAACCAACAAAAACATCTCAGTGGCTGGAAAAGATGAACAGGCCTGTTTGCCAAGTCATGGCCCGAACTATTCCAGGGGCAGAAAAGACAGCTGGACTGCTGGTAAAGAACAGGGCTATTTAAGGAGACTCACTCTGGCCTAATGGAAAATGCAAGGATAGAATTATCAATTATTTTACACTAACCCAACATTTTAGATCCAGGAAAAAAACAATCACAAGGAAGCAGAAGAGAGAAGCTGGTTAGATTCAGCTGGCAGCTCAGTCCAGGTACAGAAGGAGCAGAATGTGCTTCCCTTTAGAAGAAAGAAAATTAACTGTTTTTCAGAAGATGGTGATTCTGGAGTGTTTCAGCCTACAAAGCAAACTCCAAATGCACCTGCACTGTTGTTCCAAGCACTGACACAAAGTTGGTGTGATGACAGGGCCTTGGGTTATCACAAGGAGCCACAAAAGCCATCAGTGGAACAGAGATAAAGAAATTATTTTCGGATGTATAGCTATATGCTGATATTTTAAGTCACGCTGCTGATCTGCCTTTCTCCTTCAGCCCTCGGGGCAGCTGCTGCTGGTGTGCTGCACAGTGTTCCATATTAAGAATTCCTATGCAAAACCCTGGCTGCCACCCAGAAGGCATGTTAGAGAGCAAACACACAGAGCCAAATAAACAACAGCCCCAGAGACTGAGAAAGGCCCAATACACAACTGCCAAGGGAGACTCCGAGCTGAAATCTCCTAGAGAGGGAAAGCTCTTCAGCATGACCTTCAAATGCAGCTTTGTCTGCTGCAAACTCGCTGTAACTGAACTTCTCATCGCGCTTTTACCACAGCCTTGGTCCCAGGCTGTGGACAGCCTCGGCATGGCTGTGCCATCAGCTGCTCAGGAGTCACAACAGCATTGAGCAGGGTTTGTAATGAGGGAGGGAGGGCAGCAGCAAACTCTGGTTTTCTTTCACAGGAATGCTCTGTTCAGTGCCTATTGCAAAAAAGGGAAAAACCTTTGCTTTAGAATTCAGTCCAAAGTGCAAGGTTAAAAGATTCTGAACCTCTCCGTGCCCTGTTCTTCAGCACTTCCTCTCATAGTTACGTATTTCAACAGGCAGCTCTATAAATACGTGTGGCAGCCCAAGAGCTGAATGTCATGGTGTCTGATGAAACTTTTACAAGAATGTTCCCCAGGACTTCCCCAAATTAACAACTTTGAACAACTTTTGTAATTTCTATACAGGGCAGAAGCAGATTACATATTTTGGAGATTGAAATGCAGAGGCACCAAAGAATATCTTGTTTACACCAGGTGCTCCAGGCTGTGCTGGAGCTGTGGTGCTTATTCACAGTACAGGATGTAGCACTTTCTGCCTTCCAACAAAACAGCAGCACTTGATTTTGAAGGCCGGAACATCCATCTGTCTTGTTTGCTCTCCTGGGACAAACATAAGTGGATCAGGCAAGAAAGCATTCCAATCTACAGCACAGGGAATTCATCAGGTATAAACTGGGTCTGGAAATGAAGTTGGTGATCTAATATGCTGCTGTCATAGCAGCTCAGATGTAAGAGAAAAAGTAAATCATAGTTCCTGGCTCTCTGTGTCGGTGGAGGTGCTGCAGGATGTTTTACAATAACCCCCAGGTTATTGTAAATATTGTAAAATATTTATTTTACATTAAAATATTATTGTAAATATTGTAAAATATTATTGTAAAATACTGTAAAACAATGTTTTCATCTGAATGGTTTTATTCAGCCTCACAAAATGCCATGGAAACATTGCTGGACATAACATTCTCCCCATCTATTTCCACGGCGGCACAGCCAGTTTGGTGCCTCTAGCCTGGCTGCAGATGTTAAAGAAACCTGGGCCTGGGGCTGCAGTGGATCTGAGACAAAGTCTCCACTGAGAGAATTGGGCGTATTTAAGGTAACTGCACAGTCTTGGACTGATGAGTAACTGCTGCAGGACCCCTCTGGTCAACTCCCAGTCCTTCCACCCTGTCAGAATGGCTTGATGGCCAGGGCAGGACTGGGTATTCACTCACACTTGGCATTTGTAGATGGCAAAAATGTTTGCACCAATGGGATTTTCTTGGGTCCATCTCCAGGGGTGAGGTATTAAACAGAAAAATCCAACTTTTCTAGTGTAAAGGTATGTTACAGCTGCCAGTGTCAGCTGCAGTTGCTGGTAGTCTCAGACAGCTGCTATTTAAGGGTATCTATAGATATGAAACACAGGTGGCATTTTCCAACAACCCACCTGGAAATCCCAGGGAGGAAAAAGTTATCTTACATGCTAAAATTAGACATGACTAATCCCAGTTGTGTGGGCACAGGAACGACCTGATTCCTGTCCAGGTTGGACAGACAGCTCCTGAGACGACTGAACACCAGGTAGGTTCACTTTTCAGTGTGGAAGGATTTGCTCTGACACTTCAGTCCCACTGAGGCCTCCAAGGGAGAACTGCTGAGCAGAACTTTGCTGCTGTCCTGGTTCTGGGAACATTCTGAAAGAACACTTGTTTTGTTGGCTGGCAGCTGCACAGAAAACTCTGGAGGGATATATTGGTGAGCCCCACAAGTCTCTGACCTGTCTCGCCTTCTATTCTGAGAGTATTAGCACAATTCACTTAGGATACGTGGGGACTGGATCTAATCCAGAAGAAGAGATTAGTTAGGTCTAAGGAAGTGGATGCCAAGCACAGAAAGGTCAAAAGCCTTTGACACATGGCACACAACACCAGAATATCCAGTTTTGAGTAGGTCAGCCCAGGAATTGTTGGCCTTCCTGTAAACCAATGCATAAGGTGTGTCACCTGCCCCAGGATGCAAGCAAGGCTGGAGGCTGCTGCCCTGCCAGCACTGGAACTTACCCATGAAGAAAAGTTCCGGGGACTTTTTGTCTGTAGCAAACTCCGCCATGGGCCCGCCAAAGCGCAGCCACAGCCCGAAGGCAATGACCGCCAGTCCCGCCAGCTGCAACACAAACACAGCAGTCAGGGCTGCAGCAACACACGGATGGACAGCACCACAGGGGTGTCTTGGCACCCTGGGCTTTCTTGAAATCCCACAGCTCAGAATTGCACTGCCAGAAAATCCATGCAGCACTGGCAAGGGTCTGATAACAACAAATTCCTATTACAGTGCAATGTACTTCTTCCTTTCAGCTCTTCAGGGTCGTGGTGCTTCTGAACTTACTAGGGACTCTCAAACCTTGTCAGTCATTTAATCATCAAAACTGGGCCTGAATGAGACATGGAGTGGGGCAGGGGACCCCCACCAAAACGAGGAGGTACAAGGATTGTTACTGGGTAGATATTTTGGATCACAGAAATTATAAACCAGTCAAGTGTAAGGAAAAATTCCCTTTAATGGGAACAAGACTAGGTCACAAACAAGTGTCACAGCATGTTGAAGGGAAAGATCTACAGGTCTTTCTTCAGGTCTCAGCCTCACCACATGCCAGACAGAGCATCACCCTGCCAGGCAGTGCTGTGTGTCCTGTCAGAGCTCCAGCATCCCTCAGGAGCAGAGCTGTGTGTCCTGTCAGAGCTCCAGCATCCCTCAGGAGCAGGCACAGTGTCCTGTCAGAGCTCCAGCACCCCTCAGGAGCAGAGCTGTGTGTCCTGTCAGAGCTCCAGCACCCCTCAGGAACAGAGCTGTGTGTCCTGTCAGAGGTCCAGCATCCCTCAGGAGCAGAGCTGTGTGTCCTGTCAGAGCTTCGGCATCCCTCAGGAACAGAGCTGTGTGTCCTGTCAGAGCCCCAGCATCCCACAGGAGCAGGCACAGTGTCCTGTCAGAGCTCCAGCATCCCTCAGGAGCAGGCACAGTGTCCTGCTGTTGTCCAGGCCCAGAGCCTCAGTCTGTGGCACCTGCACAACCTGGACAAGGCTCACAAACACCTGCCGCTTCCCCTGTGGATGCCAGCCTGGCATGGTGCTCCCCTAACCTGTCCTGCATTCCTTGGCACTGGATCCATTGGCACAGCTCCACAAGCCAAGAGAGCAGGCAATTGTGCAGCTGGAGAGCTCGGGATCCCGCCTTTCCTCACAGATGTGTCCTAGCAGAGGGTGAGGGTCCCCTGCCACCCTGTCACAGCATGGGGCCCTCCCTGCTGGCAGTCTTGGGCTGCCAGGGCCTCTCCAGGCTGTGGAGTGCCCTGGCAGTTCGGGATGAATGTCCCAGCCAGCTGAGGAGATGGTTCCTTCCATCTCAGGGAAAAGGCAGCTAACAAAACACAGTACTTGTCACTTTTGAGAAGCAAATAACACAAAGCTTTGTCCTTCTGCTGCCTTGCAGCTGCAGCTGGGCAGCATCACTGTGCCCCTCCTGCTCGAGCACAGCAGCACTGTGTCCCCGGAGCGCGCAGCGCTGTCACCACGAGGGAACAGCCTTTGGTTTAACTGTGCTTCAAGCATAAAGGAGACAAAAGCCCAAAACTGCTTGGTCCAGAGAGGCTGAACAGGATGACTTTGTGACTTCTTTTAAAAAGACCCCAGTGAATCAGAAGGAAAGAAAAAGACATTTAAGAAGATAACATTGCTGATTGTTTTCTGGAAAGCTGAAGGGAGAACAGAGCATGAGGGAAAGTGAGAGAAGAGAAAGCATGAATTCAGCTGCGTGGAACTGTGAGACTATTGAAAAGGTGCAATGAGGGAAGAATGGACACAGCATTCCCTAAATCTCTTGGGGGTGATGCGAGGACTTGGTCTTAGGATGAACTTGTTGCAGCTCCCTATTTGCAATGACATTCGTAAAAAGCACCGTGGTGCTGTGAAATGTTCCGCTCCCTGCACTGCACTGGGGGAACCTCTCCCAGCCTCCTCCTGCAGCCGCGTGGTTGCTGGGGAAATGATCGCTGCTTTCAACGATCAGTTCAGACAGTCGCTGTCTCCGCTCAGCAGAGTCATACACCGAACCGGCGCTTTCCCAGGCAGGGCTGTGCCTCCCCAGCAGCGAACACAAGCCGGGCGCTCCCGCAGCCTCAGCTCGGGCGGGCGATCCCGCAGGGCCGCCCGGAGGGAGCCGCGCCCGTGCCACCCGCCCGACCCCGGGCACCCCGGGCACCCCGGGCACCCCCGGGCACCCCGCA
>WBMY01000057.1:10439-110748 GCA_013397315.1 Donacobius atricapilla | reverse complement strand
TTCCCGAGGGTATTTCGGGGTGTCCCAGCTAAAATTTTGGGACTCCCAGCCACAATTTTGGAGTATTCCAGCTGGAATTTTGGGATATCCCAGCCGGAATTTTGGGGTTCCCAGACGGAATTTGAGTTCCTGGGGAAATCTGGCGCTCCTGAGGGTATTTTGGGGTGTCCCAGCTGCAATTTTGGGACTCCCAGCTGCAATTTTGGGATTTACAGCCGGAATTTTGGGATATCACAGCTGGAATTTTGGGGTTCCCAGCTGGAACTTGAGTTCCTGGGGAAATCTGACGTTCCCGAGGGTATTTCGGGGTGTCCCAGCTAAAATTTTGGGACTCCCAGCCACAATTTTGGAGTATTCCAGCTGGAATTTTGGGATATCCCAGCCGGAATTTTGGGGTTCCCAGCTGGAATTTGAGTTCCTGGGGAAATCTGGCATTCCCGAGGGTATTTCGGGATGTCCCAGCTGGAATTTCGGGGCTCCCAGCTGGAATTTGGGGACTCCCAGCCGGGATTCTGGGGCATTCCAGCTGCAATTTTGGGGTATCCCAGACAGAATTTGAGTTCCTGGGGAAGTCTGGCATTCCTGAGGGTATTTCAGGGTGTCCCAGCTGGAATTTCGGGACTCCCACATGGAAATTTGGGGTATTCCAGTTGGAATTATCAGGTATCCCAGCTGTAATTTTGGGGTTCCCAGCTGGAATTTGAGTTCCTGGGGAAACCTGGCATTTCTGAGGGTATTTCAGGGTGTCCCAGTTGGAATTTTGGGGCTCACTGGCAGTGAAGAGGTTGAGGCTGGGATACGCTGCCAGCGCCCAGAACCGGTCGTGGTTGTGCCGGATCGTTTGGATGCTGGTCCTGACAAAGGTCATCAGTGTTTTCGTTTCACAGCCTGTCTGGAACAAACCCATATTGTTAAGGGAAGAAGAGAGGTGTTGAATTTTTGTCAATAGGATCATCAGATCATGAAGGAGGCATCTGCTTGGTTGACAATTCAGTTATTATTCCATGAGCTGCTGTAGTTAGTCCTCTTTGCTGGGAAGAGTGACATTTCCACCTTGAACATGTCCACCTTCAAAATCCATGGATTTTATTGCTTTTTATATTAAAGACCCTTCTGTTATCAAAGTGTCCTTTCCCCTGAGGTTCTTAGATGAAGGAAGCATGTGGATATTTGTAACAGGCTTTAAGTCTGGCAATTTCTTTGCAGTTAGATTTAAATTATGCGCATCCTGGGGTAAAGACTATTTGGTTTTGGTTATTTTCTGATTGCAGACCATGCTAGGAAACTTTTCAGGGAAGTGTTATCCAACTGTAGCACTAGGTGTTCAGATACTGCGAAACACATGGAATTACGTGTACTTGTAGTGACAGATGGATAAAGGAACTGTCCCTGCTAGAGCAAGTGCTGTTTAATTTCAATAACTAGAAGGAAGCCTGAGTTATTCCCATAAATATCATCCTGACTTGAGAATTAAAATATTTAAAAATGTATTTGGGTGAGGGAGGGGTGAATTTTTACCTTTTTCCTTCCAGATCTGACCTACCCTTCATCTGTTTTTCAGTGTTACAAAGGGTTCTCTGGTAACCCATTCACCTTTCAGATATCAGGAGAGCAAAATATTCTTTTTTTCTTTCCGGTGTTTGACTATTTCTTCAGTGGTTTACAATCCAGTTTTATGTTTTATGAACAGCAAAACTCCTATGAGTGTTTCTTAGCTCTGCAGAGGATTGTTCAGATTTCATAGAATTAAAGAATAAAATTATAGAATGGTTTGGATTGGAACAAAAAAAAAAAAACCCAACAAAATTCAAACAAACAAAAAAAACCCCACCCCACAACCCTAAAACCAAACCAGACCAAACCAAACCAAAAAACCCTCCCCAGTGCCACCCCTTGCCATGGGCAGGGACACCTTCCACTATCCCAGGTTGCTCCAAGCCTCATCCAGCCTGGCCTTGGGCACTTCCAGGGATCCAGGGGCAGCCACAGCTTCACTGGGCACCCTGTGCCAGGGCCTGCCCACCCTCACAGGGTAGGATTTATCCCCAATATCCCATCTAACCCTGCCCTCTGGCAGTTTAAAGCCATTCCCCCTTGTCCTATCTGTTTCCTGTTTCTCAGCTGTTTCTATGCATGATAAGCTCAAATTCCCTGTTCAGGGTCCAAAATAGCCCTTCAGAGAAACATCATCCAGGGAGTGAGGAGGAGCTTCCTTAATAAAAATAATCCTATTCCCTGACTTAAATATTAAGTTTATGTGGAACTACAACTCATTTTAAATCCCCCAAACCCATACTGGACTCCCATTCTTCCAGGGACAATGAAACTTGCATCATACCTTTGGCATCTCTGTTGCTGTTTCCATTTCCACTGAGTAATTGCCGGAATTCTGGGCCTGGCAACTCTGTCTCTGTCTCTGAATGCAGCTCAGGAATTGCTCCCTGGAATATAAAGGAGGTCAGAAGGGACTGCACTTCTCCAAATGTCTGGGCAAATCGTCTGCTCCTTTGTTTCCTTCCACGCTTTTAATTTTTTTTTCGATATATTTACTTGCTTTGCCTCAGGCAGTTGCATGCTGGGTCAGTCTGCAAAGCTCATACAGGGCTGTTGAGAACTGGTTGGATGCCCTGGCAAATGCACTGGCCTTGTTTTCTTTTTTCAGGAGTGTTCAGAATATCCTGTGCTTCAAATCCTGGCCTGTCTCTGAATGCTGCATCTCAGAAAATGCATTGCAAGGGTGTAAAATCCCAGAATCTTGTCATTTCTACAGCAAGCATGATCTGGATATTATTTCTAGCATCACCCCTTAAAGGACAAAATGGGAAGGAAGATAGAAGAACACCAAGTTTTCTTTTCTGTTGTGTTCCAACAAGCCTTTCCAGTCCCAGCTTGTCATTTTGGGTCCCCTCCCAGCTCTGCACTAAACAAATGAGAGGGGTTCATCCAATTACCAGTTGTATTCTCTCTTTGCAGATTCCTTCTGCTCTTGGGCCTGGTTTCTCTCAGGGAGATGTGAGCTGCACAATCCCACTTGGATTCAGCAGCTCTTCCTGCTGAGTCCCTCTGCAAGGTGCAGGTGAGTGGTGCTGACACGCACCCAGAAGATCACCGTGGGTGTGATTTTGGTGGGCAGGAACAGAGGACGGCCTGGTTTGCAGGCTCTTAGAACAGGCACAGCCTGCGCAGCCTCTAAGATGCGGGTGTTCCAAAGGAACATTCCCACTAAATCTTCCCATGCCAAGAGAAAGAATCCTCTGTATCACAGTTCAGCATCTGTGCCCTGCTCAGGTGAGACCCCACTTGCAGCGCTGCCTCCAGCCCCAGGCCCAGCACAGGAGGGACCTGGAGCTGCTGGAGTTCAGAGGCAGCACCAGGATGATCAGAGGGATGGAGCAGCTCTGCTGGAAGGAAAGGCTGAGATTTGGGATTGTTCAGCCTGGAGAAAAGAAGCTTTGGGGTGACCTCACTGTGGCCTTACAGGAGCTGAAGGGCAGGACAAGAAAGGTGACAAGGTCCTGGAGTGACAGAACACAGGGAATGGCTTCCCACTGCCAGAAGGCAGGGATTGATGGGATATTGGGAAGGAATTCTTCCCTGTGAGGGTGGGGAGGCCCTGGCACAGGGTGCCCAGAGCAGCTGTGGCTGCCCCATCCCTAGAAGTGTCCAAAGCCAGGCTGGACAGGGCTTGGTGCACCCTGGGACAGTGGGAGATGTCCCTGCCCGTGGCAGAGGTTGAAGGGGAGTGGCATTAAGGTCCTTTCCAGCTCAAACCTTTCTGGGATCCTGTGATGTGGTGAGAGCTGGAATCGGTTTCCATGGGAAGAGCCCCTTTCACACATTTTTGCTGTAGCAACATCCCATTCTCAGCAGTGGAGTTTCCTTGACCAAAACACAGAACTGCCAGAGAGGAATTTGTCCCTGGTTGCCTCTGGACATGAAGACGACTTTGAAAAAGCAAGCTTAGTTGTTTCTGTTCCCCATTAATCAGTAGCACATTCTGGGCAGTTGACGCTGATTTATCCATAAACCATCTCTGATGAAATATAATGAATGTTCATGAAGTGTTTTAATTTGGCATCGTTTCCCTGGAAGGATTAGAAAAGTAAGAAAATGCTTTGTTTCCCAGGAAACCTGGCCTAGAAGATAATAACATGATCTGTCAAACTGTGAAAAACATTAAGGAAAAACAGGTTATCAGAACTGTTGCTCAAGTTTAATTAGAAGGAATTCTTCTGTTATGTGTGATGGCTGAGGTCTTTTTGAGCTAATCTGGCTGTTTGGGTCAGCATGGAAAATGAGGTATGGAACGGATTCCATGATGAGTCACAGGGGGTCTGGGACAGCTGGACAGGGATTAATTTGTTTTGCCCAGGCCAAAGAGTCTCTGCTGTGGATTACAGTGGGAGCAGTTCCCAGGAGAAGGGGGTCCCTACTTGCATGTGGATATTTCTCTTGTGTTTCCAGAGAAGGATTGACACTCTAATCCTCATTCTTACAGGCTGAACACCTTGAGACACTGCCTGCTCTCAATGCCCAGTGACAGAGGAAAAGGCTCTTTTTCCGGAACTTCTGTGTGTTCATTGCCTCTGGGCTCAGGAGGCTTCCACAGGTCCAGGGGACGTGTATCACAACTAGTGTGGAGTGGAGATTTTCTGCAGAGATTGGGCCACTGGAGTGATCCCAGAACTGTAAGTTCTTGAGTCTTGTCCTAGCTCAGCTCTGTGGTTTACTCCCATATAATCTGTCGTTCTCTTTAGGGAATTAAAATCTAATACATATAAAAGGGTCTAACAGTGACTTATTTCATAGTGATCTGGGACTGTTTATTACAGAAAGCCTATTAAAAAGCTCTGCTAATCTCTGAGCTGTATTCCATCATCTTTTCCAACCTTAATGATTCTAGGAGCTAGAGGAGGGTGTGTGGCTCTGCCCCTAGCCTGGAAAGTAGCAACAGCAGAAACCCAGGGTGCTGCACAGAGCTGCAAACATTGTCAGCCATTCCAGGAATACCCCTGGGGCAATCCCGTGGGGCATGTGGAATTTCATGCAGTCAGCACGGAGGTCCCAAAGGCCCTGACTCACAATGTGCATCACAGGAGGGAACAAGCTGTTGCTGCTGTTGCTGCTGTCTTGACTTGAAAATTGTTTGAGCCAAGTGGGAAAAGGAAACTGCTCCAAAGGGCAATGGAAAAAAAGAAAGTTACTCAAATTCAAAGCTTATGCCTCAGGATCAAGGAAGTTTACTAGACAGGTTTTAAACTGCACATTTCTGTGGTCCTTCAAAAATGCATCACGGCTGGAATGTGAAATCAGAGAAGTGGGTGGTGAAACGTGCCACGTCCTCTCTGCTCTCCCTTGCCTGCCATCGGGGACGGCGCTGATTTGCAACCCCATGAGAAATACCAGTTCCACCAGTGAGCTCTGGGAGCCGGGTCAGCTCCCGGGGAGGGAGGGATGCCTTGCTGGGCGTGCTCCCTCCAGCAGAGCCTGGCTGCAGTTCAGAGCTGCCTCCAGCTGGCAGGAGGTGAAGGTTTCACTGACAGCAGGGGCTGCGTGGCACTTGCAGGGTTTGCATCCCGTAGTGGTGGTGGAGAGGGTACCCAGCAGACAGCAGGAATCCTAACAGAGAAGTGTCTGCTTCCACAAAACTGCTCTAAGCTGGGAACTGATGGAGCTTTAGGCATTTTTTCAAGTTTCAGTCTAAGGACAGCAGCAGATGATGTATGAACTGTAGCAGGTGCTCGGTATCACAGGGAAATATTCCCTGACACCCAAGGCAAAGGAAAATCTGAACACGTTTATGACCTTTAAGGATGTAAATTTGTTTGTTGGTTAAACAGAAGACAACAAGGGAACTGAAGAAGCCTAGAAAGCCCATTAATTTTTCTATTTCTCTGAATATTGATGGCTTTCCATCAGGAAAGGTAGCTTTTAAAACAAACTGACAAATAACACCATGGAGCTTAAAAGCTTCATCATTATTAACATTTGGTTATTGTTATATCTGGGCACCACCATGCTGCCTGCTCTACCCTTACTATGAAATGTGATTTTCTCTTGGCACAGAAAAACTCTGCCTGTGTTGTATCAGAAGACTATTTGGACACAGCATTCAGTTATCTGAGGGAACTTTTGGTTTCTGTTCAAGGAAATCATCAGTACAGCATGTTTATGATAAACGCTTTTGTTAATTTTGGGGAAGATTTCTCTGCTATTTAATCTGTCCTGCAGGCTACAGGATGGCAAGGGCTCCACTTCAGTTAAACTGGCAGCAGCAGTGCCTTTCTCCTGCTCCTCCTCCTCACTCCAGGAGTAAATTTCTTTGCTGTGCTGCGCCTTGAATTCAATGGTTTTAACTCAGCTCCTTCACATCGACCATCAATGCTGGGGGAACTTTGGGGTTCCTCAGCACTGATTAAATGTAAAATTATCCCTGCAGGATGAGCTGCTGCTCAGGACAGAATCTCAGTCAATGACTGAGGAGTACAAACAGCTTTTCTGAATTTTACTCCGAGTTACTCCTTTGCAAGGACAAAACAGAAGGGGAAAATCCAAAATGAACTTTGTTGTGTGGATGGTTGCTTCTCAAATAAACAGAAATGCTGCTGAGTTTTCCATCTTCCATGGAAATTTGCTAGAAAGCAGAGGAACTGAGGAGAGGGGGAACTTTAAAAAATTACGTATCCAAGGCTATTCTTGTGCTATTTATACAAGACTTTGCATCTGTAACTGCATGTCAGAGAGGTACAAAATGTCCTTCCAGAGCAAATGTACTCAGGCTAATTCAGACATATTTGGCAACTCATAAAGGTGTTTAACTGTTTGTGAATCTGGGTAGAAAAGTCAAGTACTTTTGACTTTAAGACTGAAATCAGATGCTAATAGTGACTGATGTTTATCTCAAGAACCCGCTACTAAGACCAAAATGTCTATTTTCATGTTAAGTCAAATCACCCCCTGTCTAAAATCACTCTAAATCACTCTAATCACACTATTTATTTCATGTTAACTACAGAAAACTTCATAGAGTTTTATAAATCTCCTCCCCTTCCTTAGTTCCTAATAATCCCTGTAAGAAACACTCATCAGGACTGTTAAAATATTTGCAATGTGGAAAAATATTTGCAGGTGTGGAAAGGAAAATCATGGCAGAATATACGAGGACATAATTCCTATTTCACATGGATCTCTATTTTGATCATGGGAGAATCTCCTCTTCTGTCCCATTCACAAGTGCTGCTTTTCTACTTCTGGCTGGAGCACTTGAAGGAAATACATTGATGTGATCAGGGTGTGATGCTGTTTGGGTACAAGAAGAGAACATTTCCATCAGGGAGAGCTGATCTGAGCACAGCTGCTGCTGCTGCTTGGAAACTCGCCAGTGTTTTAAATAGGCTTCTATATTTTCCCAGGTCTAAGAAGTAATAGAAAAGGCTGTTAAGACTGGAGTAGGATTAAGTGTTTAGGAAAAATTAGGGGAAAGGTATCGGAGTCTTCGTGCCTGGCTGTGAAGTGCAGAGGAGGATTGGAGAGACCCGTTTGCCGTGCTCCAGTCTGTGTAACCACGAGCCAAGGGACAGGACTCTTCCTTTGAAATCATCCCACACCTCAGCCTGTCCCTATTTCCATTATTCTTACTCTAAATCTTCTTCTTCTGATCCTCTTAAAACAAACATCACTGAATTCCAGCAGGCCAAACTGGGAATGTGCTCCTCCTATTCCTACCCTTGCCTTCCCAAGCTGTTTCCTTTAGCATTTCCTGGCAGCTGCCCATCAAGAGGACAGGCCATTGGTGCTACCAGAACATACATTTATTTCTCTGGCATTTCTTCTGAGTCAGCTCTGAGAATTTCACTGCTATGCAAGATGTCTGAAACAATATCAGATCTCAGCCTGTGCTCTCCCCATTTCTACCTTCAGTCTGGAAAAAACAAACCCATTTGGTGCCTGAGTCTGTTCGCTCACATGGTGCGCACACGACTGGAGCTAAATCAGAATTAGCTAAAACAGGAAGCTTATTTCAAAGCCTGTGCAACCCAGCCAGGAAAGCTTCCAGAAACATGTGCTCTGAGATGATCTCAGCACGTTCATTATTCAGACTGTGAATAGCTTTAAAAGGGCCAAATTTCTTCGGGTTGAATCAGCTAGGAGAGTAATTCAAATGGAGCAGTAAGAATCTCTGGAGCAGTTCAGGAAATGTTTGTTGGAGCCACCAAAAATGCAGGAGGAAGAAAAATAAAATCGACTTTGATAAATATGTATTGAAAGTTTGGGCTTATAAGAAATCGGGAAAGTAAATAGAAGTACCATTTTTTTTTGTACAATGGTGATGCTCTAAATCCTTTCATGTCAAGACAAACAATCCAATAACAGCAACACTCCACAAGCAGATATAATAGTCATGAAAATATCAGACATGTTGAGTAAATTTTGCTACTTTGGGGATAAAGTGAAAGTAGCCATAACTACCATTCAGCAATTTTATAAAAAATCACAATCACCATCAATTTTGAAGTCAACCTGTTTTTCACAGTGGCTTAAGTAATGAAAATTCTATGGATCTATAGAAGTGCTTCAAACCAAAGACAAACCCTCTCATTTCACACCAAAAACTTGGGAAAAGCACGGACTGGATGTTCTGAAGCCACACTAGAGGGCACTTGAGCTGCTTCTTCTTGAGTAGATAAAGGTCAGGGTAGTAGGATGCTTATCCAGGATCAGCAGTGGACTGAATTGAACATGGGACTTATCAGGATTTATCAATATCAGGTTGGTAGAACAATCAGTGATTTCCCCCAACAGCCTAAATGGGGGGGAATAGGCGTGAATTTCCAGGTCTAAATTTTGCTTGTAGGTACTGTAAGCAATTAGGAGGAAATAATGTAAAAATTGCTGGTTGCAATAGTGTTTTGTCTTTGTACATGGATCAACCACAGAAATGTGGGATACTTTGGGAGTTTCAAAGAAAATCTAGTCTCAAACAGAGCAAATATCTGGAGAGCTGAGCTGCTCTTTGCTCCCACTGTAATGGTCTTGCTCCTGTCCTGTCCCAGTTTGGAGTGTGATGCCCTAAAATGATTGATTTTGTGGGAATGGAACCAACAGCACTTGACAGCCTTTCTGTAAAGTATCCACAATAAATACTGAAGGCTAGGAAGGTAGTGAATACCCCACTGCTTATAACCCACAGCCTAAGGTTTGGTTAAAAAAATTAATATGTTGTTCTGGTTCCCAATGTGGAAAACACCCACAGAACTTTGAGTGTGTTTAGCTGGAGAAAAGGAGGGTCAGGGGGAATTTCTGACTCTGCACAACTCCCTGACAGGAGGGTGCAGCCAGGGGATTTGGGCTCTGCTCCCAGGGAACAGGGACAGGAGGAGAGGGAATGGCCTCAAACTGTGCCAGGAGGGGTTTAGATTGGGTATTGGGGAAAATTTTTTTCACTGAAAGAGTGACCAGACACTGGCACAGCTGCCCAGGGCAGTGGTGGAATCACCATCCCAGGAAATGTTCCAGAGTCATGTGGATGTGGCACCTGGGGACAGGGGTTAATGGTGGGCACAGCAGGGTTGGGGGAATGGCTGGAGTTGATAATCCTAAAAGGCTTTTCCAGCTGAATGATTCCACAATTCTCCAATCTCTCAGGGATCAAGGCCTCCCTACCTTTGGTGCTGGGCCCCATGTTTGGAGGTCCTGGAGCCCAGCCCTGGCAGAGCAGCTCCTGGGCACTTTCCCTGCCTGTGCAGAGCCCAGTGGGCTCCGGTGCTGCTGCACAGCCCCACTGACAATTCATCTCCTGCAGATGACCGTGATACGTCTGCAAAACCAACTCTGCTCGAGAACTGGCTGCCCCTGAAGCAGGAGGCACTGGAATGGCTGAGTTTCAAACAATTCTCCTTTTGCTTTGACAGGCACAGCCAAACTTCACCTCGCAGCACCTTCAGTCTGTCATCGCTAAAACAAAGCTGTGAGCTGCAATTAAATTTCTGGGCAATTTACAGACTTTCTGGTAAGTCAGGTTTCTGACAAAGGACGTGGAGTTTTTGTATGTGCTGTGGAGCACCCATTTTTTGTGGCTCACACTCCCCCAGTCACAGGGAATTGCTGGCCAGTGTTGTGACCTTTCTGTCTGTGTTTGCTGTTCCTCAGCCTCTCATCTTTCCCCTTCCTGTGCCCTCGTGAGACCCCACCTGCAGCAACTCTTAAAAAAAACCGAGTTGAATTGCTGTCGGACCATTTCTGCCTTTCAGTACATGTTTCCTCATGAGAATCCAGGGATTTTTCCTGCTCCCAGCAGTGAGGTAGGACACGTTTGTTGACAGGCTGACACGTGCAGCACGTCCTTGCAGCACGTCCTTGCAGCGAGGACAAGCTCTGTGCAGAGCAAAAAGCCTTGGGAGAGCTGGACAAGCCCTCACAGGATCCAGGAGCCACCTCAGACCTCTCTGCATTCCATTCAAATGCCAGGTGTGCTCTTTTGATCTGGCTCCAGGAGCAAGGAGTGAGGCAGAAGCACCTCCATCCCTGCTCCATGGATGAGGAGAGGGGCAGGATGCCTTGTGGCAGATGCTGGCTTTGCCTTTTTGGAGCACTATTGGGTTATGCTTGGAGCCTGTTAATGAGATTAAGGCAAAAGCTGAGTATGATGGAGTGGATGGAGACAGAGATCTGGTTTTTACTACTGATATATTGATCTAATCCTTCCATGCTTTCCGTGTATATCCTGGATATTTATGGCATAAGAACACACCACGAGAAACACTGAGCACCCAGATCCTCCAATTTTTATCACTTTGTAAAGCTCCTCTTTGAAGTATCTTGAAGGGGATTTTTTTGCCATTAAGTAATAATCAGAATTTAGAGCACATGGGTAATAAAAGGAGTTATTCTGTAGTAACCTTCTTGAATGGTTACAGTGCTGTGTACAGGGGAAATTCTCTGTCTAAAAGGAGCATATCCTTTAAAACTGAACAAATTTTACTCCCCTAGGAGAAGCTTTCTATGACTGGAATAAGAAGAAATTACCTTCCTTCTGCTGAGTGAAGGTCTTGAAAATATATTTTGTTGTTGTTGGGTTTTTAAATTAATTTTATGCTTTTTTTTTTTTAAGTAAATACCATGACTTGAAGTTTTTGGTGAACTCCCTCCCTCCAGAGTGTTTTTGGGTGGAATAGAGAACAGAAATTAAAGTTTAGTGAAATTCTGAGGCTAATGACTTTGTTCTTTAGCTTAAATTAGATTGTTTCCATGACAATCCTTCAGTTAATTGTACTTAAGCCACTTCATACCACAGTTTCTTCTGGGCTTCCTGTCCTGCTGCATGTGTGGGCTGACAGGAGCTTTCTTAGCAAAACAGCTGAAATTGCATCAGAGAGGACTGAGAATTCGGAAAGGAAAAGAGAAATGAGGAAGAATAACAGAGCAATGGACAATAAGTGTGACTCTGACCCACACTGCTGGGATGCACGTGGAGCTGGAGGATGATTTAGGCAGAAAGGAAGGAACGAGAACAAAAACTTCTCCCCTGTGTTCAAAGCTCTTGGTAAAAGCACAGGAGCCCCTCCAGTTGCTGAGGTCAAACATGGAGGAGATGACTGTGTACAGATTTAGGATGTCTGGAACTGCTAACTTTCCAATTAAATTACAAAACAGTGCTCTGAACATGGAGACACATGCAGGAGGAAAGCCTGTGTGATGCCATATGACTTGATTTGGACAAGACGTAAATTTTAAAAATAGTGCATGGGCAGAGTTGGCAACAGATGTGGACTCAGAATTTTGACCTGTTGGTGGAAAAGCAGCATTTCAGATTTTAGATAGGGAGTTGTTTCTCTGAGATGTGTGGCTGATGAAAACAAGATAAATGTGAGTAAAGATCAGTCCTTTTCCATGGAGGTTTTTGGTAATATAACCTACACCAGTTCCTTGTGCTTCTTAGTGCCTATCACGTGAAGTTGGGTGATGTTGTGTTGGCCAATATTTTCTTTTACATTACCTGGATAATGTAATGGGAACCCTGTCAGAAATTTATGAATGACAAGGCTGTAAAATGCTGCCAGAATGGGGGAGGACAGAACTCGAATTACAAATGACAGATTGGGGAAAACCTCTAAAAGAGTAGCTATCACCTAATCCTGGCATGGAAGATCATGGATTTGTGAGGAAATAATCATCATCACATTTGGGAGCAAATGGCCAGGTAAGGTCTGCAGTGAGGAATTTGGGAGATGCTGTGAGCTGAGCAGAAATGCTGCGGGGAAGGAGGTTAATGTGGACAGGTCTCAGTTTGGGGGTGACCGTGACAATCAGCACTCACAGCCCCTGTGGGGTTCTGCTCACCAGGAAAGGTGGGGACCACTAGGGGACAACCCAGACCAGCTTTCAGCTCTCTGATCCCTCCTGGAGCTGTTAAACATGAGATCATTCCAGGATATCTCCTGCATATGTCCTACATATGTCTCAAGTCTTCACTGTGAACTCTGCAAATACTGCAAAGAATAATATAAAAGCACAGCCCAGATGAGGTGGGATCAGAATGTAGGAAAAAAGCTTAGAATGTAGGGAAAAAAAAATCCAAGTGACAAAAGCTGGATGAATCTGGAAACTTGCTCCTTCATAGCTTTGTGATTAGAATCCTGCTTTCTTTCTTTCTTTGGCTGTCCTGTTTGCTCAGAAATGGGGGAAGTCTAAACCCGTTTCCTTGATTCTTACAGTCAGTAGCTGAATATCTTTTTTCCAGTCCTCCCCTGCCCTCGCAGGCCAGGTAGGTAACTTCTCAGGGATGCTTGTGGTCATTAAGGATGCCTTGCAAAGTTGCTGGTGCTGCTCAAAAGCTGTTGGAAATCACAGGATTGCTGGTGCCTCTGATGCTGGCGTATATCTGGCTTTCTTCTGTGACTTTCACAGGCCCTTGGAAATTAAGCCTTCTGCGGGAATTGAGGTGATGTGGGAGGGTCACCATTCCCAAATCTCTTTTCTTTCCACCCACATCTCTTGGGTGTTTCTGTGCCTGCAGGTTGTGTGTCACAGTTGTGCCATGTTGCAAACACTTGGGGAGACACAAATTTGTTCTGGCTCACTTTGTTTTAATGCTTTAAAGGTAAAAAAAATATTTTTTTTTAGTGTAAAAATGGGACCATACACCAGCCTTTCCTGTCCGGATGACTGCCAGCTTCTCCTGATCCTGCAGAGGGAGGGACATGGATGGGGTGGGTTTGGATGAGATATTAGGAAGAAATTGTTCCCTGGGAGGATGGGGAGCCCTGGCACAGGTGCCCAGAGCGGCTGGGGCTGCCCCTGGATCCCTGGCAGTGCCCAAGGCCAGGTTGGACGTCTGGGGCTTGGAGCAACCTGGGACAGTGGGAGGTGTCCTTGCCCATGGCAGGGGCAGAACTGGATGGGCTTTAAGGTCCCTTCCAGCCCAAACCACTCTGTGGTTCTACAATTTTATGACCCCATCAAAACCATACTTATTATTGAACATTTTAATTTTTTTTTTTTTCTGAGCAGTAACTTCCCCATCAGTTTTTTTGTGGCAGCAGTGAATTCTGGGCTGAGCTCACAAATCAGGGTACTCATGGTCCTGTATTCCTGGTGAGACGTAAACCAGTATTTGAATGTATATTGAGTCCTGTCTGATAAACCTGGCAATTTGCAGCTTCCCTATAAATGCCACTTTGCATAGCAAATATTTTTCAATCACTATCATCTGTCTTGCAGGTTTTGTTTCTTCCAGGATAACAAACCCCTCCTCTGTTTGCAAGAGTTTTTTGCTCTTTCCAAGAGTTGCAAACTATTTACTGAGGATACAGCCTCAGTAAAAAGAACCATACGGCTGAGTTAAGATCCTCCAAGGAGGAATATGGCTGGAAGCAGCTCAGGTCTCTGCACTGAGCTGTTAAGGCTGAGCTTCCAAGTTTCTAATCAAAAGCTGAAACCAGATGGAAGTAAAATGTGAGGAATAATATGAAAAATATGTTGCTGAGGAGATCAAATGGAAGAAAGAAAATGAAAATGTTCTCAATTGACTGCAGGGTTCCTTCAGAAGCAGCTTTGGAGGAGTCACCTCGTTCATCTTACACCTTTATTTTGTCCCCAGGTGTGCCCAGGTGAAGCCAAGTGGGGCCTGTGGGGCTGGGGCTTTGCTCTGCCAGCACTGAGCAGCTCAGGTTTTCTGTGCTACGAAATCAGATTTAGGAACCTAGCGGGTTTTCTGTGCTCTCCAAAGGCACTCCCTGCAGTAACCAGCTGAAAGGACAATAATTGAAGGTGTGTGCTCTGCAGGTAAAACTCTGTTCTTTATTTGAGGCACTTAGGATGGCTTTCTCTGAAGGGCAATATTTAGAAGGACCTGAAACCTCCTGATCTGAAGATCCAACAATTCAAGAAGGAGAAGGGAAAATAAATAATTAAATCTCTCTGACAAGCAAGATGTGTCCTTATTCAGAGAACAGGAATACCATTCTTTCCTTCTTTGGGGAATACATGAACAGAAAAATGAACCCAGAGACAATAACATAAGAGTGTTGTCAAAGTATTCCAAAAAATAACTGAGACTTGTGCAGATGCCAAGTCTAACTTTGGCTGATTCTCTTTTTTAGGAATGTTGTAGAGCAATTTTCTGAATTCTATTAATATAACAAGCAAACAGACTTTGGTTGTTCTGGATCTACATTGTGGGAAGTAAAGGTGATTTCTTGGAGATTTTATTGAGGCCAAGAGGCTGCATGCTTTTGAAATATGAACTTAAATGTTATTTATAAGTTAAAAGACAGTAAAAAGTTTAGGGAAGGGAAAGAGGGATGCAAGACCTATGGAATATGCTGGTAATGGTACAGAATATGTGCAGCCCATGACGAGGGATGATTACAAAAACAAATTCTGTTTATTCCAGCCATGGCAGGGAGGATGGAGAGGGGAGGCCTGTCCGTGGCTCTGAGCTGATTCCTTTCTGTAGCACTTGGCCTCCTGCTACAGCAGCTTTGTTTGAATGTGCATTGCTGTGTCCTTCTGCAAAATTAGGATGAGAGTGAACTGCTGAACCTTCCACCACTGAAGTGCATTTGTCTTTCCCTGATGTGCTTTCCCAGACTCCTGGTAACACCGGGGTGTCCTCAAGCTCCTTGCAGGGCTGACAGTTTGGGTGGTGAGCTTCAAAACAGGAGACTGAAATGTTGATTTGATTCCTTGCTCATTCCCAGCTCCCTCATTGTCTTACATTTATAATGGAAGATACTTTTACAGTAATACCCAAGTCCTGTTTAGGTGCTAAAAGCAGCCGGTTTTGACAAGGTTTTTTGGATTTGCTGCTGGTGGCTCAGGGGTCCTGTATGTCTTATCTCTGGCTTTTTTCCTATTTTCTTTTGCTATCCTGATAAAATGAACCAAGAGCCTTGAAGTTTTCCCCCTTTTTCAGGGACCAGATTGCCCCAAAGGCACCACAATTCCCAAGGTGAGAGCAGTGGGCTCAGCTTTCCTCTGTTACTCAGTTTTACTCTGCTCCCAAACACCCCTCAGCTGGAGCCTGAGCCTCTGTCTGCAGTGTCAAAATCGTCATAAAGGAGCAGCACCATGTTCTGCTGCTTCCATCACGCCGGGAAAATAAAAGTAATTTCACTTTGACCTCTGGCTTAGAGAGGAAGGCAATTCAAACACAAAGAATAAACATAAAATGGAGCACCTACAGTTGAAGCACTACCAAGTCATTCCTACATATTCTGTTCATCTTTTGCTGTTGATTAGACTCTGCTCGATAAAGGATCTTGTGTGCCTTCACAGCAAAGATGTGAATGAAAGTAACAGGAATGTAACAACAAGAGTGAATTAGTTCTTGCAATCTTACCTGTCAGCAGTGGCAGACAAGAAGCTGTCTCCAGATGATTTCAATTTCTCACATCTTCTATCATCTAAACAGCTTTAGGTAATATTCCAGCAATCAAAGATGGCAGGAAAAGCTGAGAAACAGTGTCACCTGAGTCAGGAAATTTATTCCTAGGCATGCTGTCACAATATGACTGCAGGAATGCAGGTTTAATGAACTTCTAACAATATATGTGTCAGATTTCCAGGCATAACTCACTAATTTGGTGTTGTGTGGATGTGTGCAGAAAGTACTCAGAGCAATCTGCTGGAGCAGTGAGGAATAAAAATGAATAAAACTCATTGGAAGAGGCTAAAAAGGCAAGGCTGTGCAGGTTGCAGTCGTCATTCAAAGTGAAGGCAAAGGCAAAAATGCCTTTGAGAGTAGAAATGTTTTGAATGAGAAGCACAGCCTTGAAGTGGAATCTGCAAACTGAACGAGTCCAAACAACTCTCACAGAAGAAGAAAGGGGAAACCAGTAGGAAGGAGAAAAAAAAAACCCCAAGCAACTGTTAGGAAATGTTGCTCCTAAGTAGTTGATGAGGAGAAATGAGCAGGGGCTTCAGTTTTTCAGGCCTCAGAGGCTGGTTAAGCTCTGGCTGGTGCAGCACAGTGGAGGTGCTAAGACCATGTTCCTGCTTCCAATTTCATCCTGCATTTGCACTTTCCACCTCTCAGTCCTGCCGTGCTTATCTCCCCTGCTGGATCACTGAATTAGGAGTAGTCTTTAGCTAAATATTTCCTAAAGCTCTTGAAACCCAAGGTCTAGTGGGTCAAGAGAGGGTTTGAAGAGAGGGTTAAGTGATACCTCCCTTTTCTGATCTCCCCATGTTTCTTCGTCTTCTTTCTGGTTTCCATTTCATGATGTTTGAGTCATACGAGCTGAACCAAAAGGTTGGTATTGGAGATCTTAGAATTCCGGAGTGGTTTGGGTTGGGAGGGACCTTAAAGCTCATCCACTCCCAACACCTTCTGCTATCCCAGGTTGCTCCAGCCTGGCCTTGGACACTTCCAGGGATGGAGCAGCCAGGGCCCCAGGGAAGACCATGAATGTGGCTGCACATTTGTTGGATGCTCCAATTTTTTTGCTCCCTCTGAGCAGGCAGAGCACTCCAAGACCCCTCCCTGCAGCACATTTCTCCAGGCCTGGCTGTAGCCTTGCCTTCTGTCCGAGGCAGACCACAGGCACATCTCTCAGGAGTGTTCTTTGCTGCAGGACTTTGTCTAAACATTTTCCCACTGGATCTAATCCAGTCTGGGATCGCAACTGTCGTGAGAATGCAAGAAATCATTCTGGGAAGGATCTAATTTTGCCCCTATTGGTCAAAGCAATGTTTATGCACAGCCAGAGCCACATGACAGAGGAGAGGGTACTCTTGAACCCTGTTAGCAATGTCTCCTAAAAAAATACCAGAGCTCCCAAGTTTTTGTATGAGTAAATGGCAAAACTACTGTTTCCTAGTTTGAACAACCCCTGATTTGAACATCACTGGAAAAAAGCCAGGAAAGCAACTGGAGTCAGCCCAGAAACTTTTTTTTTATCCTTGTGGCTGCTTTATTTAATCAATAAACAAATAAACAAACAAACCCCCTCAATAAACCAACAAAAAGCCTTTTCAAAAACGTACTTTTTCCTTGAAAGGGTGTTTTAGGGCTTTATAATGATGCTTGAGATGTGGTACCTACACAGAGACTGCCAGGGAAATGTGAAACATAAAAGAAATGCCGTAAGTGCACGTGGTTTTCCTCATTTTAAGTCTTGCCTCAAATAAATAATTGAATAAATAAAACATTTTTCAGTTCCTCTATAGGAACTTTTCCCATTTCCTAGGTGTCTGCAAAGGCCCAGCCTGGCAGAGAGCTCTCTTCAGCAGTTTTCCAGTGGAGGGGACTGCAGAGCTCTCACACATCCAGGGCAAATGGCCAGGAAATGGATTATTTCCATGGGTTGCTCTGAGTCCTCTGGAGGGGTGGGTTCACCTCCAGCTCTAGCGGATGCTTGAGCTGAAAACCAGAGCATTGAATACACACCTGAGGGGAAGATCTGAGGCAGCTGAGGCTGTGTCAGGGAAGAGGGGAGAGCCCGGCAGGAGCATTGGTGCTGTGGCAGCCTGTTCTGCAGGAGCTCTGCAGGGTAAAAGGGTTTTTTTCCCCAGCCACCACTTCATCAGAAGCACTAAAACTGGCCGGGGTGCTCCTGCCTCCAGCTGCCATTTCACTTTAGGGTATTGACAGAGAAGATCCTTTGGGAAGGAATAAAACCTGGCTTGAAGGCTCAGACTGATGGAGCACCCACCCCATGCATGGTCACCTGCTTGGGGGGAGTCACAGCACCTCCTGGGTGACAATTTGAGAAACAAATGAAGGTTTAGGGCACGAGGTGCAGAGCAGGCAAGTGAAATATATTGCATAAAAATAGGAAAAATAGAATGAGAGCTGCTGCTGTTGAGGAGCATTTTAAAATATTAATAACCAAGATCCTGGGCACACACACAAAAAAATAGTCCATGAAAATAAAAGAGAAAAAAGAATGGGATGAAGATAGTTGGCTAAAACAAAACAGAAACTGGGCAATGCTGAGAAAGTGACAGTGTGAAATGTTTGTTGAATCACCTTTGATGCTCAAACACAAGATCCTGTTACAACTGGTTAACACTAACCCAGGGCTGGTTGATGGATGGGAAGATAAGTGCTGTATACTCTGTCTGAAGAATGATGGGTTGTTGTGAACGTTAAGAATAAACTGTTACAATCAACCTCATTATTCAGTGCTGAAAGAGCCAGAGTAGATCCAGTTTGCAGAAATCTCTTTTATTAATTTGATTCTTCCTGTTTGCCCTTGCCTGGCTTTGATGTTCCAAAGTCGATGTTGAAGCCTTGCTGCCAATGGCAGCTGTATTGGGAGTTATTAATCACCAAATGAATCATCTCTTCACTCCCATTAGACAATGTCTAAGCAGTTTGATAAAGCTGAAGGTGATCTGAGTGAAGGAAGATGAGATAAATAATTTTTTTTTTCCAATTTGTCCCAAATCCACTATAGATAAGATAATCTGTATCTTAAATTCTCCAAATAAATGTCTGGCTATTTTTAAGCAAATCAGAAAATTAGGACCTGTAGTGTCTTTAACACATTGGTGAAATAGAAGCAATTTAGTATTTCAAGTGCAAATTTTGAGGAAGTTTTTGGGTTGGTTATACTTGGGGTGCTGGGGGCCCCATCTTGCATTTTCAGAAAGAAAAATCTCTTGATGTAACTTAATTGGATGGTTCTAAAGTGACAGAGAGTAAGCTTAGAAAGTCTGTTCAGATATTAGGAAGCTATTCCTCCCTGTGAGGGTGGTGAGGGGCTGGAATGGATTGCGCAGAGCAGCTGTGGCTGCCCCTGGGTCCCTGGCAGTGCCCAAGGCCAGGCTGGACGGGGCTTGGAGCAGCCTGGGACAGGGGAAGGCGTCCCTGCCATGGCAGGGGTGGGATGGGATGGGCCTGAAGGTCCCACCCAAACCATTCCATGATTCCATGATTGTATGAAAATGGGGGTTTGCCAGCAGTGCTGATCTTACACGGGATCTGCTACTCCTGGGAATGTGTGGCTTGATTTTCACAGTTCCACTCTCCTCCCTGTGCTGGCTGTAGAAATTGCATTTAGAGGATCTGATTCCACTCAGGACACAGCAGAAAGCCTTTGACTTGTCCCTGGAAGCTTTTTTGCCATCCTTCTCCTGGCTCTGAGCTCTCTCTTACTGCAGCGGCACGGAGGAAGAATGAAAACTCCAGCAGAAGGTTGTCAAGAGCAAGTGACCCAAATGTTTGGGGTTTTTTCTTTCCTACGTCAGCAATTAGTCACTAATTGTATCAGTCCCTTCAGTGCACAATGAGCTGCATTCTGTGTAGGTCACTGTGCTGACGTGGCCAGGGTGGAGCAAGAAGATGCTGCGAGTTAGACGCGGCTTTTCCACATCAGCTCCTGGCCTTGTGGCAAGGAGGGTTTCTGCAGTCCCGTGGCAGAGCTGTGGGTGGCAATTCTGCCCCTGCAGCTGGCAAATAATGCTGCAGGAGCTGCCTGGTGGGGATGGGTTTGGGGTGGGTTTGGCGGTGGTGGTGGTCCCTGGCTGGTCTGTCCTGGCTCACAGCTCGCTGCAGTTGCACAGCTGAGGAGTTGTTTGCTTCAGCCTGACAATAACCCTGGCCAAGTTTGTTGTCTTTGGCTTCAGAGATCTGCTTTGGGAGTGCACACTGAAAGGGAACTTCAAGAACTCTTGACTTCCTAGAACAAGAGGACTGGGCTTCCATCATTCCCCAGTAAACAGTCCCAGTTTAGAACAGCACTTTCCCATTAGATACTGCTTTTCCTGTGCTACTAATCATCTAAATTTATGGATATGATTCCAAAACCTCTTATTTGCTCTCCTTGTCTATTCTGATTTATATTCTTGAGAAGTTAATGGAGGACAAGGGACTTTTCACAAAATTTTGCATTCTGGTCACCTTCACTTCTTCATTTTAGCTCATTACAGCTGTTCTGATTCAGAATATTTTTAACAAAGCCTCCAGTTTTACTGTTTGCTAAACAACATTTGTGACTAAAAATTTCTTATGATTGTTGCCAGTGACGTAAAAGCTTTTTAAAAATTTGTGTAAAATCTGTCTGCTTTGTTTTTTACTACCTTAATAGGAAAATGTTTTCCATGACTTTCTGAAAAGTATTCTGGACATTGTGTGAGAAAACAAAATAGAGACTTGGGTTTTACATTTATAGGTTTGATATAGTGGACATTGTCTAGCAAGTTGAGCACACTCTCTTGTTATTTCCCTGCTGAGCAGCTCCTTCCTATGTCCAGCGTGTTCCACCCCACAAAAAATGTCAGCTCACAGAGTCTAAAGGCTTGGAATGCACATGTTTTTAGAAATTTGTGTTCCAGTCTCTGTAAAGAGCCTAGAACCAAAGCAACCCTTTGCAGCTGGTGACACAAACACTCTTCCTTTCCCTTTTCTTCCTGTGCATCATCAATCCAAAAACAAAACAAATAGAGCTTGAATGTCACTGCAACAGATCAAACTGAATTTTGGAATGAGTCCTGAGTTTAGCTCCTAAATCAGACAAGTCCTGTTCTAATTAGAACCTGTAGTAAAAGGCTCGTTATTTATTGCTTAATAGACCTGTCACCAGGGAATTGGGGTTGCACACACTCCTTCCTTCCTGCCACAGCTTAACTTGTTCTCAGACTTGGACTCTGTGCAGTAGAACTGGAACGTGGCCAAATCCAATGATTCAAGAGGAAAAAGGGAAACGGAACAAAATCCCCGGAGGACACATCTGATCAGTAACAACAGCAGATGTGTTTTGCACTGAGGTGCCACGAGCATCTGTGTGTTCAGCCGAGGCTGAAGGTGTCACCTGGGCTGAGGTTACTGCAGAGCTCTGCAGCCAGGTGAGTCACTCCTGCACCCAGCGCAGCTTGGATCTCAGCCCTGAGGGCAAGATCGTGCGAAATGCCTGACAGGGCCCACTGAGTGTGCTGGATTATGGAAATAGAGCGATAAAAAAAGAGACAATCCGTGAGTCAGTGTGCTCAGTACAGGCTTGCCTTTTCCAGGCAGAAGGAGCTCCGCACAGGCACTGCAGCCGAGCACCACTTTGCACAGAGGGTCTGCTGGGGTTTGTGCAGGAACTGCTGGCAATATTCTATTTAAAAGCCATGTGTGCCTAAGCAGTGCTTCAAAAGAAAAAGCCATTTGCATTTAAAGCAGAAATCCATTTCACTGACGTAGACATTTCACTGGCTTAGACATGAGCAGTTTTTGATTGTTTTAAATTTTTTTTCTTTCAAAATTATTTTATTTTTCTTTGGTGTAAAGCAAGAAATTTCTTTCCTCCAGAACAGCTGGTCAGAAACACAACAGAACAACCTCCTACTCCATCCCTGCCACTTTAATTGCCAGATTGTAATGTCCCCATCATTCAGACAGCAAAGGTGCACAGCAAAACTTGGCAGCTTCATTGTTCCTCTTCATTTCTGGGAGAGCTTAGGGAAACCCTCCAAAAGCTATGAATTTCTGATTCCCTCAGGAAGTATTTGGTTTTTGAAAGGACAAGAAGGAAAACTCAAAGAGCACTGAGGAAGTGCTGACGAGGGTGTTGAAGTAAAGACAATTATTGCAGAACGGTTATCACTGTGAGGATGAGGAGTAAATCTTTTATCTGGTAATTTGAGGCCGATGCCTGGGTTCTGCTGTAAAATTGGGCATACAGGAAGGAGCTGATCATCTGATCCTCTTTAACACCAACCAAACCAAAGAACATCCATTTTTCTAACAAGATATTGGTCCTGTCAGGATTCCCTTCGGCTGTCTAAAACCAATGGATGCTGGCTCCTGGCCAGATTAGAAGCTGCATAATTCTGTTTTATATTTTCTTAGTTTCAGCCCTGTGCCAGGTGTTCTGCTGGAGTGTTTTGTCTATGTATTAAACTGCTGTTCAGTGGTAATTCCATGTTATGTTCTGCTTTGGGCTACATTCAGTGTTCCTTAGTTTTGCTGATTCCTTTTCACTTCCCAAAGCAGATTGGTTGAAAGGTGATCCTGAAGTATCAATGTACAGTCCTTGATGGTTTTACTGACCAAGGGATTCAGGATTGAATGTCAGGCCCAATGATTTCTATCAGGCTGGAGATGCCACATCAGAACATTTGTCGGTACAGAGACACTGACTTCTCCAGAGCAGAGGATTCCTCAGGAAAACAGGCTGAGAAAAGTGAAAACACACACACAAGTGATTCCAAACTCGCAAGGAAATTCCCCGAGTGGTTGTAATTGCTTTCCTGAGGTGCTGCTTACTAAGGAAGAGCTGGCAAGGGTGTGGCTGCTCTTTAATCGCATGTTTGAACAAGGGATTAGAGAGTAGAGGAGCAGTGTCATGTAAGGGGTGAAAGGAAACTGGGAGAAAGCACGACTGTTATCTAAACTCTGCCAGTGTCAACATTTCCTGTCTGTATTGCAGCTGAAGGGAAAATAACCACCCAGGCCCGGAGAAGTGCAGCCTGGTTACAGGTGTAGGCATTGGAATGGGCTCTCTGCCATTCCAGCCTTTCTGGCGTTCCCGGCTCTTGGCATGCCCTCAGCAGCAGGAATGCCTGAGTAACCTCTGGGGATTCAGATGTGTTGTTGCTACCCTCCCACACCTGCCCCCCCAAAAAGCCCCACCAAACTAATAACTGCAGTGATGAGAGGATGAGTCCCACGGTGGGTGATGGAAACTGATTATGATCCATCTCTCTAGACATTGATCTGTTTTCCTGCAGGCAAAATTTAACCTTCGCCCCTTAGTCAGACTGGCTGAGCAGGAGTGAAATCGTGGGAGTCAGGTGTGTAGCATTTGGCTAAAGGTGAACCCAAATTGATCTGACCTGCTTTTTCAATACAAGGATCCTGCTTTTCTGTCTTCAGATTCTAAAGAGAATTTCAGAATCTTGAATTAGTGACTATGCAATTCTTCCAATAAAACTGCTTCTTAGCAGTCCCTCTAGTTGGTCTTATTTTAGATGAAATAGCTTTGGTTTTTCTTAGCCATAAATGTTTTCAATCCTTATATTTAGAAGTAGGGCTTTAAGAAGAAATGAAGATGCTCCATCTTTAGGGAAGCAGTTGGTTAAAATGCTTATATATATCATTAAAACTGGTAGACTTCTTAAACAGTCAGAAGAGAATTCAGCACACAGTGAGTAGCACTTGTTCCAAAAGCAGCGGAAAAGCTGAGGGTGCCAGAGGAACTCCTGGGAAATGCAGACAGCTGTGAGTGAGCAGTTAATGCTGGACAAAGTTGATCCCTAGAGATCCTTCCTCACAGGTTTTTCAGTTATTGTCACCTTACACAAAAAGCTGAGCAGGGCAGCTCCATTCTCCACACTGAGCTCCAGTCTTGACTCATCACAGAGATTCTGATGCAGCTATTACAAGTGAAAGTAACTTATCTGAGTATGCATGGTCTTGTCAGCCCTTGGATCCAGCAGAAACAAAGCAGATGAGGCTGTTTGGGTGCCTTTGGCAGCGTTTCAGCAGCCAAAGCATTTCACAGCAGTGAGATGAACTGTGGTGTCACCTGACCCTTCCATCCCTCACCCCTTCTCTTGCCCTTGTGGGCTAGGTTTGGTTACTTGAGATCTTGCTGATCACCTGAGCAGTTAAATCCTGCAGTTGTTTTCTTCTTTCCCTCAAGTGACATCAACAGATTTCCCCTTCTGCTGCGCTGTGTGGCCTCTTGGTGTGATGTGTAATTAGGGATGGAAGCTCCTAAGATTGCTTTAATTATCATGGAATCCCAGAATGGTTTGGGTTGGAAGGAACCTTTAGGAATATTTTGCTCTAACCCCTGCCACGGGCAGGGACACCTTCCACTATCCCAGGCTGCTCCAGGCCCTGCCCAGCCTGGCCTTGGACACTTCCAGGGCTGGGGCAGCCACAGCTGCTCTGGGCAATGTGTGCCAGGGCCTCCCCACCCTCACAGGGAGGAATTTCTTCCCAATATGCCATCTAAACCTACCCTCCTTCAGTTTAAAGCCATTCCCTCACTATCACCAAGCGTCCTTGTCAGAAGTCCCTCTCCAGCTGTCCTGAAGAACAAAGGCATCACTTTCAGGGCTTTTGAAGAAATGCCAGGTCTTGCACATGTTTGGAATTACCAAAGGCATTCAGGAGACACTTTCAACTGCAACTCTCTTAAGTCAGTGGTAAAATAATCTGTCGCCATAAACCTAGGAGTCCTGAATGAGCAGCAGCTCCATTCTTCTCTAGTCCCATTGTGTCAGGTCTGCAAAACAATTCTACAGCAATTTGTTACGGTGGCTTTAAGGCCCCTGAGGAGCACAGGTGGAAGCCTGCTCCACTTTCTTGCTTTCCTCTGCCTCAGTCACTGTGTGTCACTGATGTCCCTCCATCCCTCCTGTAAAGGTGACAGGGAGGTGGCTGCTCCTGCTCCTGTGTTCTGCTGCTGCTGTCAGGGCACCTGATACCTCTGGGACTGCACTCAAAGCACCTTGAGCCTTCCTTGCCTCCCCCTGCTCCAGAACAAGTTGTTATTTGGAGGATCAGGACAGCCAGGAGCCTGCCTCCTCATCAGCCTTTCAGATTAGTGATGATTCACAAAAATATTGCAAATATGTTGTTCTAGAGAGAGCCATACTTTCTCACTGGGTCATTGCTGCCCAACACCATAAAAACTCATCAGAGGGGGGTGAAAACTGTGTCTTAGGTTACAATGCAAGATGTAACCAAAAGTATATATTCTATTACCATCAGGTGGGGCAGAGCTCTTTATCTCCTCCACCACCCATCCTCCCTCAGGGGATGTCTGCTGTTCATGGGCCATCGAGGCTCACTGCATGGCTGATACAATTTCATCATCCATTGGTAGATGCTCAAACCAGTGTGAGGAGCCAAGCATTCCTACCTGGATGAAACCCGAGAATCAGAACACCAGGACAGCCTGTGTGCACTGGATTGCCAGAGGAAGACCAGACCTATCTACACCACCACTGGACTTTCAGAGGAAAACTTCACCCTTCTACAGGTTCATCTCTGCTCCAACAGAACCACATCTGTCACTCCAGGAGGACTGCAGCCACCATTTAATTGGACACCCTGACCAACAGGGTGTCAGGTTGTATTCTGACTCTGTCAGTGTTCTTTTTGTACTACTGTTTTTTTGTTTGTTTGTTTAATTTTCCTAGTAAAGAACTGGTTTTCCCATTCCCATATCTTTGCCTGAAAGCCCCTTAATTTCAAAATTATAACTCAGAGGGAGGGGATTTATATTTTCTATTTCAAGGGAGGCTCCTGCATTCCTTACCAGACACCTGTCTTTCCAAACCAAAACAAACTGGCAGAGCAGCAATGATCAGGGGTGGTGTTTGTGCCCTCCACGTCACACAGACTGGCACTGTCCCACCAGGAAGCACCTCTTGCCTGCCTTGGGTTAATTTCTCTGGCACTCCTTTACCCCAGCATGTTTTCTCTGGAGATCTCCTGCCCTGCTGTGCTGCTTACGTGGAGAAAGCAAAGGTCATCTCTGCTTTTTGCATTAAAGCAAGAACCGCGCAAGAGGGGAGGCGAGGGTGGCTGTGCCCTCTAGGATTTGGAAAGGGACCATGCTGAAAAATCCTGGTGGTATTTGTTTTGAAACAGTTTCTGCAATGGAGAACAGCTGCTCTTCCAAAGGAAACAACGAGAGGATCTGCAGCTTTTGGAGAGTGCAGTGAAACGCCCAGCACAGGCCTGGGGCTCCGCCGGGTATTTCTGGGGGTTGATGTCCCCAACACGCAGAAATCTCGAGCACAGGGTTATTTTAGGTCCTTGCTAAAACATGGCCTCAGTGATTTTTTTAATATTTATTTTTGGATTTTATTCTGTCATACATGAAAAACTTGCTTCTATGGCAGGTCCCCATTACCAGAACACTGGCTTGAGAAAATTATCAAATTTGGATTATAAGGCACATGAACTTTTTAAATTTATATAAGTATATTGACATTTGAAATCCCGTCACTCTAATATAGCTCTGAAGTAGTGAGCTGTAAAATACCATTTTAACATAAAAATACACACTTTGAGATTCTACTTTTGTGCAGACAAATGTTCCAAAATAATTCAGAATGGATTATTTTTGCAATGAAAATACTTTGGCAAATTTAAAATATGCACTAAAGGTCTCCTTTATAAATTGATCTGGCAGCAATGAAGAACTAGTGTTTCTACCAGGACTTCACTAAGATGATTAATTATCTATGATTTATACCTTTATGGATAATTAGTAACACTGGAAGCAAGTTTTGAAAGTTGTGTTTCGGTCTCTTGGTATTTGGACAAAAAAAAATTCAATTGAAAATAAACCTACAATAAACTGGCAGGGAAGTTTTCTTCTAGAAGAGTGCAATATGTGTGAAAACTATGTGGAAAATGTTTTCTTTTTGCTGAAAGCTTGTTCAATAGCCCTGAGTCATAGAGGTGAATGAGACTAAAACGAACACTCTCTAAAGAGCTCTGCCAGTAAATAACTTACAAAACACCAAAGGTTTCCAAAAGAGTTTAATAAATAATGAGGTTCTTTCTGTACTGTATAAACTATAAATATACCATGCAGTCCTTTATAACTTAAAATAATTTACAGGCTGAGGTAGGGGGGGTCGGAGGGCGCGGGCTCAGGGCCTGGCCGCCTTCCTGCTGAGCACGCAGACGCAGGCGGTGTCGATGCGGATGAACCTCCAGGCCGCCTGCTTGCCCTCCATGGTCAGGGCCTTGACGAAGGTGTGGGTGGTGGTGCAGTAGGAGTTCCAGTGCTTGGCGTCGATGCCGCGGCACCCGCCCGACACCGGCTTGGGGTCCCTGCACTTGGTCTCAAAAAAGTACTGCTTAAAGACGTTGTTGTTGATGTTGACCTCGTCCAGCACCGTCACCTCCTTGCCCTTGATGTCGGTGGCTGTGGTTTTGTCCCCGACCCACATGCTGACGCTGTCGCACACCGAGAACTCCCCGCGGTGCAGCACGGGGTGCGTGCTCCTCCTGCTCCTGGCAGTCCTGTTGAGAGCCCCCGCGCCGCTGAGAAATCCCAAATTCTGGCCCTGTCCGGCCACCGGCGGGGGCTGCGTGCTGAACAGCACCCGGGGAGACCGGAAACGCCGCTTCCGAAAAATTTTGGGGTCCACGGTGATGTTTACAGCTTCTCTCCTGCCGAGGTTCCACGTGGCGTGGCCGTGGGATGTCTGCGGAGCCGCCTGGGCAATGCGGTGTCGCTCGCTCCGGGTACTGAGCAGGGAGTGTTCTGCAGGGTACTCCAGTGGAGCATTGTCCTCTGACTTGGGAGCTGCCTGTGTGCCGATCAAAAAAGCTACAGTCAGAGTGTAGAACAGCATGGGCATTACGTTATGACCTAGAACGAGAGAGAAAGGCACTGTTACTGCAGTCAGAGTGTAGAAGAGCATGGGCATTACATTATGGCCTAGAACAAGAGAGAAAGGCACTGTTACTGCCAGCCAGGTGGGCACAAACCGCTGCCGTTCTGGCCACAAATTTGTCATATACCCAGGATCATGCGGAATTAATCTGGTATTCATGTGAGTGCCAGATGTTGTTCTTCCGGAAGAGCTCATTCAGACAGCATCAGTGTTCTTAATAAAGCGAGAACATTAGAAAATAATAGCTAGATTATTATTAATTCCTCTGGTATTTGTTGTCAGAGCACTGTTTATGAAGCACTTGTTTGGTGCTATTAATGTGGAGACCATATGGTGACAGCATGGTCCCAGGAGTCTGATCTCTAGTGAGATTTGCAGCAACCTTTTTGGCCAGGGCCTGTGTCTTGGCTGCAGAGGAGTGAAAGTAGAAGCAGACCCTTGGCTAAAACAGCTGTCCATTCCCTAAATTTGTCTGCAGAGGTGTCCTTGGGGCTCTGGTGGGGGCCACCAAGCCAGTACCTCATGCTATTATCTGTCTTAGGTTGCAATACAAGATGTGACTAAATGTATTCGTTTGCCATCTGTTAAAACCAGGTGGGGCAATGTTCTTTATCCCTTTCAGGACCCATCCTCCCTCCAGGGGATATCTGCTGTTACTGGACCATGGAGGCTCACTGCATGACTGATACAGTTACATCATCCCATAGAATCACAGAATCATTAGGTTGGAAGAGACCTCCAGGATCATCAAGTCCAACCCTAACCTCAACTAAACCATGGCACCAAGTGCCACCTCTAGTCTTTTCTTAAACACATCCAAAGATGGTGAATCCACCACCTCCCCGGGTAGACCATTCNAAAGATGGTGAATCCACCACCTCCCGGGGCAGACCATTCCAATACTTTGTTACCCTTTCTGTAAAAAAACTTCTTCCTAATATCCAGCCTATATTTCCCTTAGCACAGCTTAAAGCTGTGTCCTCTTGTTCTGTCAGTTGCTGCCTAAAGAAGGAGACCAACTCCCACCTGACTACAACCACCTTTCAGGAAGTTGTGAGACGCTCCGCCCAGTGAGAGGGGCCAAGCATTCCTACCTGGATAAAACCCAGACTCAGAACACCAGCACAGCCTGTTTGCACTGGATTCCCAGAGGAGGACCAGACCCATCTCACCACCACTGGACCTTCAGAGGAAAATGACACCCTTCTACAGGATCATCTCTGCTCCAACAGAACCACATCAGTCACTGCAGGAGGCCTTGATTCGACTGCTGCCAACACCCTGACCAACGGAGTGTCAGGTTGTGTTCTGTCTCTGTCAGTGGGTTTTTTGTTGTTTGGTTTTTCTGTTTGTTTTGGGTTATTTTTCTACTACTACATTTTCATTTTAATATTCCTAGTAACAAACTGTTATTACTATTCCCATATCTTTGCCTGAGAGCCCCCTAATTTCAAAATTATAGTAATTCAGAGGGAGAGGGTTTACATTCTCCATTTCAAGGGAGGCTCCTGCCCTCCTTAGCAGACACCTGTCTTTCCAAACCAAGACATTATCACACCCTCAGCAGCCACACGCACCTGCCACATGGCCAGGCCCCACTGCTGGCTGTCTCAGCCGCCTCCAGCAGCTGCCAGCTCTCCCACCTGCCCCTCCAGGAAACGCCACACCACTGAGTTAGGGCAGATAAGGCCCGGGCTCCTTCCTCAAAGAGCTCAGGTATTTGTGTCACAAGGACAGATGGGATTTTTCCACATTTAAGGGCAAGCATGGGAGCACTGTGGGTGCCAAGCTGCCTCTACATTGGCATCTTAGATACGGCACTGCTAAAGCAATTATGGCCACAGTTTTTGACAGGGAAACACCTGGGGGTTTTTTTTAGAATGCCACAAGCAAGAACTCCCCAAAGGTTCCTGCAGAGCAGATGCAATGCCAGTGCTGGTCTTCCTTCAATCCAGAGGATAGGCACATCTCTTTGGGCATGGAAAGGTGCAAGCCAAATGTCTAAACCTTTGCTAAGACCCATTTCATGCTGGAAGAGCAGCAGCAGCAACGCCTCGTTGGGCAGCTACCATGTGCTGACTAATTCAGCCGCATGTTGGGAATGAGAGACATTCAGAAACGCTCTGGAATTGCAGTGAAGGGTAGACATTGTACTTCCTCTGTGAAGACTTAATAAGCAGAGACAGGGTATAAACAGAAAAGCCCTGGTGAGGCTCCTCCCCGTCTCTTTGCCTTGTTTTCCGGACATGTCTCAGCTGGCCCTGAGCTCTGCCGTGGCTGGCCAGCAGGCAGGGAGCCCCAAAGCCACTGGACAAACAGGGTTTTGTACCAGAGGAATCGGGCTCTGCAGTTCCACTGTGATTTCCCAGAATGTCTTAATGTTTTTTCTGGGTGTGGGTCAATTATGGTTGCAGTTCCCCCTCTCTGTGGAGCTTTCTCAGACTGGAATCCCAAGCAGCACTTAAAGGACTCAACCAGGGTGCTCTGCCAGAACATAATCCTGTGGAAAATGCAGAACAACCCTGAGATATCCCAGAGGACCTCGTGTATCTTATCTCAAACAGGAGCTGAAATGACATAAACAGCAGGGTTTGTGCAGGGCTGAGCAAACATTTAGGAAACCAGCAGCCAAATGAAGGTAGTGACTGAGGAGGGTGGAGAAGCAGAGCCTGCCTGGAGGGGAGGAAGGAAGAGAAAGGCCAAAAGTGAGCATTGTCTGTGCAACTTTTGGGCTGGAGGCACTGGGACCAAAATGATGACGAGCAGAGTCAAATGTCTGTCACAGAGCAAATCCTTACTGTCCCAAAGTCACTTCAATTTGCCTAAAGCAAGGCTGAGGGTTGCTGCTTTCCCACGTGCTGCTCGTGCTGGAGCACTCGTCATCCTCTGTATAAGGAAACAGAGCTGGGTGTAGCTCAGAGCTTGGCCGGGCACCCTCCAGAGAGTAACCCCTTGTTCTACGACCAAATTAAAGTCAGATGGTTCATTGCATCTCTCAAGAGTCAGCTTTCCCGACAGAAATGTTAATGGAAAAGGTTTGCAGAATAAAATCCAGGCACAATTTAGCCATGCCAATAGCAGCCTCAGTGCATTGTGTTTATGCATAAACCCTCTTTTTTTATTATTTCCTTCTATAGGAAAGAGATGCTGCAATGTCAGCAAGGAGCTGGTTCTGGTTTTGTGCCATACAACATTTGCTGCTCTAAAATGCAGCTACATTTACCTCTCTTATCTTGTGTTGCCTGTGCTGAGATTTTTGCTTTAAGGCCATTAACACAAACACAGAAAGACCTTGCCTGCTTGTCTCTTTTCTTTAATTGCCTTGTATTTCCTCTCCTTGTGCAAAATCATTATGTGGATTTTGGCCCAAACACAGACAGAACTTTGGGATACAAAGTAACTTTTCTGAATATTTAAAATGGAATATTTTTATCAATTAGTGAGTTAGTGGAGAATAGAAAGTGACACATTAAAAAAGTGAACTCGATGACAACACAGGCAAGAGAAGTTAACATTAAAGAATAGGTGTGCCTTGGGCTGTGAGGGTTGTGAACTCTTTTGCTGGCACATGGAGGTATTTTACAGGCTATTTTGGTGAGTTTGAGGTGTCCTGCCCGTGGCAGGGGGTTGGAACAGAATGAGCTCTAAGCTCCCTTCCAACCCAAACCATTTTGGGATTCTATGATTCCTCTCCAAACTTTGTCGCATAATTAGTTAGCACCTCTGCTGGTGCTTTCTGGAGATGTTAACGGTGGATGCCTCATGCAGCCACCTGGGCTGGCAGGGGATGTGCAGCTGCCTCTTCCAGTGCTGCGGGTCCATGGATGCCGGATGGGAGCCCTGGCCACAGAGGTTATCACAGGCATTGTGCGGCCAGAATTGCATCACCTGCACTGACCCCACTCCTGCGCTGGTTTAGTGTTATTAACCCTTCCTCTGCTGGGGGAACCTGGCCACGGGAGACTCCAGGCTGCTGAGGGCAGGGAGTGCTGCCTTACCTCTGAGTGGACTGCACGAAGAACTGCTCCCCCAGCAAGGTCCTTATTTCATCCAGAGCTGAGCCGGGCTGGGCTGCACCTTGCCATGGGGCCCTGCTGCTCCTGCCAGCTGCCTGTGCCGTGGGTCACTGCAGGCAGAAGGGTTTGTGTCATTATTAGCCAGCAAATCTGTATTGTCAGTGCCATTCCCCCCTTGGCAGCAGGAGCACAGGGACAAATCCCCTTGGCTTTCTGAGCTGTGCCTTTTCCCTGTCACAGCATCGAGCTTGTCCAGAGCAGTCCCAGACTTTGCAGAGCAGCACGTTTGTAAGACAGGGCTGCCTTTACTCAGCCCCTTTACTAGACTGTGGTTATTGAGCCACTGCTTCCCACTCCTCTCAGACACCTTCCAGGCTCAGCGAACCCAGGAGTGATGCCCTGTGGGGCAGCAATACCTGATGGCACTGCACAGCAGCCGGGCACAAACCAGGGCTCACAGCCCCAACATCTGTTCTGGGGCACAAGTCTGGTTACAATTAAATTCAGGAGGAGAATCACAGATTGCATTTATTGGCAGACAATTCTCTGATTGTGGCAGATACTTGAGAAGAATTGAAGATACAGAACTCACAGGCACATAAAAGCACATACTTAGGTGTTTGTTGTGTTGCTGCTGTAAGGGCAGCAACGACTCCAATCTTAATCAGTACATTGTGAATGGTGATACAGATCCCAGCTAAAGGAAAACCATTATTTCCTTCACCAGTTAAATCCAGCACACTGACACCTTCTCAGCAAAACACCTTTTCTGATTGTAAATTCATGGCACTAAAAGGGATAGAAGTAGTATTTTATTAATCTTATTATTCAGTGGCTTATCTGCTCCATTTCATAAGGGAAGTAGGGGTTGTATAAGGTAAACAGAGGTTGGATAAGGTACTCCTGTACTGCAAAAAATCCTGCTGCATTCAGGCTGAAGTGCATTTGCTGAGGAGGACAAGCTGCTAAGGCCAAAGCATGAACTGGACTCACTTTCCACCTGCACAGCGTCTGCCCGCGGGAGCTCTGGCTGCCAGCAGAGTCAGCCGCTGGGTTTGGCTCCTACCAACACCCAAGTACAAGTTACTTGATGTTTAAACCTCCAGCTGAAACCTTCCCAGCCTGTTTCCAGCAGTGCAGGGCGCAGGAGTCATCCTGTTACGTGCTCCTTGAGCAGCGCTTGTGCAGCGGTTTGGCCACCCAGCCTTTGTCTGGGGCCGTGGCTCAGGTTCCCCCTGGGTGTTGCAGCATTTGGGAGCCGAGCTGGTTGCACCCATATCAGCGTGTCAGAGAGGTCACACAGAGTTCCAGAATGCAGAGCTTCATGCTACAGATGGAGCATGCTGTATTTTTGCAGGAATGTACTAGTGAAGTAATAACCCTTTCAGTGAACTCTGGAGAGTTGAGTACCAGTAATGATAGAGCTATAATGTGCTGGCCACTGCCAAAAATAATCCAACAACTTTTCCAACTGTTCTGCCACCCTAAGAAAACACTGTTTCAGTTCCAACTGGCTGTTTTTTAACCACAAAAGCATTTATTTTCAGCAGGACTTTTTTTTTTAAAGTTCTTTTACTGTCTTTTTCCCGGATTCCTGGCTGTGCTGGAATCCAGTAAATGATGCGGTGTTATTCAACATCCATAGACTATTCCTCTGTTCTACCACTCCCAGACATTCGTAAAATATCCTACTGAAGTGAGTCTTTCTTCAGTATTTACATGCATACAGGATGACAAACCTGGAGGGTAAAAATACCTCATTCAATCTTATTTCTTGGTCTCGGCACATGTAGAGTAGAATTCAAGAGTCCCAGACTGGTTTGGGCACAGGGTGCCCAGAGCAGCTGTGGCTGCCCCTGGATCCCTGGAAGTGTCCAAGGCCAGGTTGGACAGGGTTTGGAGCAGCCTGGAATAGTGANTGTTGTTTTCTGTCATTCTTGAAGTTGTTGGCGTGTTTTAGGGAAGCGCAAAAAATAAACAGAACTGCTTGGCTGTCAGTACAGCAAGGGGGATCATGGAGGTCACCAAAATAAGCAACAAGTAGTGAATTAGTCTCGTCTCATTGCTTCTGGTAGTGAGAGAGAAATGAGGGAGGCAGTTCCTGCGGAAGTTGCTGGTAAAAAAAGAAGGTGCCCCATGCACATCTCTCATGGAAACATTTTCACGGGTATGCAGGTTATATGAATTAAAATTTAGCAGTAGCAACTCAAGGGAAAGATTTCTGAGCCCTGGGAGGCCTTGAAGGGAATCCTGAAGCCATTATGACTAAGAGCAGTGTCAGAGACACAGCTTTCCCTTGATCTTAGCTGATGAGCAAGAAAATGGGAATCTCTAATGGACCCAGCATTTCATTCCTCCATTGTATCTTCAGTGACTCAGCCTGTAAATAAGAGGTTTATTAGTGCTGGAGAGCCAGCTGGAAGCTACCTGTGTCTCATACACTTCCTTTTTTTTGTCTTTTTTTTTTTTTTTTACCAAATGCCTCCAGCACTGAAATGTTGCTTTGAGGATTTCTAGGGAGAGCAGTAGACTGAGAAAAATGCTGCCCTGCAGCAGGGAGCATCGTGTCACCGTGATCCTCCTCGTCATCAGGATGTGCACCCAGCATCTGCCTCCAGAGCTCTGACTCAGCCTAAACCCAGGTGAAGATAATGACAGGGATGGTTCACAGCCCACCGAGCCTCTGGTGATTTGGGGTGCTGAAGGGGGAATTGCACCAAAAGTCTCGACCCATCCCTGGCAGTGCTCGAGGCCAGGTTGGACGGGCTTGGAGCAACCTGGTGATGGCTTAAGTTTGAGCTTTCGTGTTTTTCAGATTCTGTGCTGCCTAGGGGTGCAGTTCTGAGCTCACATTCAGTGTCACTCAGCTCTGCACAGAGCAGGGANGCTCTGCCCAGTCTCTGCTCCAGGTCAGCCCTCCCAAAGCATCCCTGGGATAGTGGAATATTCCCTGCCCATGGCAGGGGGTGCAGTCAGATGATCCTTGGGGTCCCTTCCAGCCCAAACCATGCTGTGGTTCTCTAGGCTGGGGGTGCACCAAATCCAAATCCAGTGAGGCTTTGGGAAGCACTTCTTGAGTTTTATTCTATATTTATTGGGGTGTAAGTAATGGAAGGGACTTTTTTGCAAGGGCCTAATTTTATCCCTTCTTGCAGCCTGAACCAGTACATCAGTATTTCACTTGCTGGTGTCTCTGTGGAGAAGTCCAAAGAGAGGAAAAGAAGTGAATTTCCCATCACCTTCATTGCCACCCCATTCCCTCAGCATTTGGTGCTGAGTGAAGCCACCTGCTGGGAGAGATCCCGCCTGGAGCCACAGCTGGAGGCTCCTGACAGGAGGTGGCAGGTCTGGTGACACGGGACAGGCACAGCTCACCTTTAGAAGGCTCACGTTAAAACTCCCCAGTGGTAGAACAAAATCAAAACTCCTAGGAATATAATCTTTTGTTTGGCTTCTCAAATTTGTTTCGCAGTGTTTGGCATCACAATACTCTCGCTTGTAGAATATGCTCATGGGAATTCAGAGGCATCAACAGCCATCTAAAATGTGATTCCTTTGGGACAAACCCCATGATCTTAGGTCAGGGTGGCCATGCCAGTAAAGGCTTGTGACAGGATGCAGCCCTTGCTGTTAGTGGGTGTTAAACATGCACACAGCCACCCTGACAGAGCAGAAAGCTTTATCCTGCCGCAGATAACAAAAGCAAACTGGCAGTTGTAAAATAAAAGATAAAGAAATTGTCTAGATAAAAAGTCTCTTTAAATAAAGTGAAGGAAAACACGTCACTTGCAAAGGTAGTGACAAATCTGAAAATAAATGACAGAACACAGCTCTTGGAGGAGCATGTGAATCTGATTCTCCTGAAGTCAATGACCTCAGTGGCATAAAGCTGGTAAATTAAATGAGCTAGAAATAAAAATCCTGGCTAGGAGTAAGTTGTTGGAGCATACCAGGGTTGTATATCATGCCTATATTACCATCCAGGAAGCAAATCCTAAAATCAGTGATTGACATGTGATGATTGCTTGGGAACTTTCCATATCGCCTTGAAGCTGGATATATATATTTTATAGGACCCCAGGGTTTCATATATCCTAATTCATAGGCACCAAGGAGTGACTAAAGATCTCAGGCACTAACTGAGAGGAAAACTACTGCAGGGTAAATGGGATCAATCCATCCATATAAAGTTGGATGCCTCCATCCTCCCCAGCTGGCAGGCAGCATGGGACTGCTGCTCCCACAATTCCTGTCCAAACACAGCAGGGCTCTTTCCCTGTTGCTGCTTAAAACACTGAGTCCAAAGACCTTCCTGAGGCTGGAGCATGGCCTGCCTTTCTCCCCTCTACATCTTTCTCAAATGGATTTAAATTTGGGAATAGTTGGCTTGCTATCTTTGGCCCTGAGGTTTCCAATACAAAATTACCAGGAATGAAAGAACTGGAATTTCAGACTTCACAACACTACCAAAATCAAACTGGAATTCAGCTGGAAACAAAAAGTATGAAGGCAGTCAGACTGTGATGTTACATCCCCTCTTACAGCCAAGAGTAGTTAAGGCAGAAAAATATAATATCTTTAGGGCTAGTAAACCTTTCCAACTAGTGATCTTATTCCAGCTATTCAGAAGGGAATATAAATCCTGATTCTTTTCCAAACCCTGATTAATAAGAACCAGCTGAATCCCAGCAGCAATGCTAGCATTTAGTTTTTATTCAGGCTCATATTTTTCATTTATATTCTCCTTTTTCACTTTTCTACAACTGCACAAATAAACATGAACACAGGCAATTTTTAGCAATTGCACGTGTTGTAGTGTAAGGCATCAATGTAGTGACTCCAAAAATGAGGTAGAAAACAAAAATGAGCTGGGATGTCATGATCAGATTCCCAAAGGTAGACTCCATCATCTTCAGTGTTTCTCTGGATTATGAATTTGGAAAAGAACATTATGTAAGGACAAGGAGCAGCCATAAATTATGGCCACGACTTTTCAGACTTTCCCATTCTATTAATTTTTTACATCCAAAAGGAATTTTGTCTTCTGCAAATCTTCCAGTGTGTTTATAACTATTTTAAATGACTCAATGATATTTTAATGGGGCAGGAATTCTGAGAAGTTCCAAAGGGAAGCTGAAGGGTGTCTGTGCTTGGCAAGTCAGAGTACAGAGGGATGCAGCAAAGGATAGAGTTGAGAGAACTTTAAAACCTCTGTTCTACTGAACTCAGGGCCTGGCTGCACCTGATAAAAAGTTCTGTGGCTGGAGCAATTCAAAGTGATGTGTTGGGGTTTTTTTTTTCCATTTAAAAACCCCTTAAAGATATAGACAAAAATCTACAAAATTAAATCTTATGACATGGAGGTGCTCGTGTTCACTCAGCGTGCTGAGATAAGGAAGAAACAGTCAATGCTGGAATGGAATATTGCTTTGCTTTTTGAGTAGGATTTTTCCATCGAGAAATGTCGAGTGGTTTTACAAACACTTAATAAAATGATCCTCCCCACTCGCTTATGGTCAGTAGAATTTACTTCTGTAGCATGTGAAGAACCCAAGGAATAACACAGCATTCTTGCCAAGCAGTAGCAATGTTCCTCTTCTCCATTGCCCACCTTCTTTTGTTTTGGTTTTTTTTTTTTTTTTTAATTTCTAGGATATTCTTTCCCATTTTAAAATCTATTTTACTTTCATGAGACCTACAGAATTCAATTGCCTTCTTAGGCATTGAATTCCCTCTCTTATGATTTACTTTACATTACAATAGGAAAATCATGACAAAAACCCCTCAAATGACACCTTTAGAAATCAAATTCCTTATTTTTATTGCAGCTGGAAATGGGTGTTGACCCCAGAGCAGTCCCAGTCATTCTGTGCCCATCTTACTGTAACTCACAAGGCACAGGCATAATACTTTGAACTATAGAAAAATGTTAATATTTTTCCTTAAACAAGTGTACCCCAAGGTGAATTGTGTGTACAAAAAAACCTCAATCACTGGGCTGTTGCTCATGAGCTGTTTGATTTCTGTATTCTTTGACATATCCTGTACATTTGAGAAATATATTTCCATATTTTCTGGACAACTGGACATAAGCTTTGTGTCCTGCTGTACATGAGGTGACCTTCAAGATTTGGGCAGATATTTGTCTATCTGCTCATGGCAAGGCCTGAGTTTTTTCTGCAGATTGTAAAGATGTGGTAATGCTCAAACCCTTGTACTCCACCTGCCTTTCTCATTTAAAATTCAGCTGAAAACAATTTCTTTAGAATTCCTAAGCACTCCGCTACAGAGATGTGAAATACAGGGGGTTTTAAACTAAGCAGATCTAAATAAATAGTGATATAGTAATATATTGCAATAATAAAAAATATATTAAGTAACAATCTTAGTGTTAAATCTAAACTAAGCAAATACTCTGGGTATTTGGGTGCAAGAAAAACTTTCAGCCTTGAAGTTTTTTTGTTGCTTGCTGGTGGCATAAAAATTTAGTTACCAAAGAGGTGGAAAAAAAGGTTTTCTTTCCCTGCACAGCAGGAACCTTTTAGATGTGGTGGAGTTTTGAAATGAGAGGGTAAAAACCTCCTAAGAAACAGGGTAGAGATTTCCACAAAAAATCTGGAAACACCACCAAATAAAACAAAGTAAGCCACAGAAACACTGAGTTATCAGATTGCAGTGTCATCTTGTAATGTTCTCTGCAAGCACAAGTAGTTCTTGCAGGAGAAATAGGAGTCTCCTGGTATCTAGGGTAGTTTACCAAGAAAAACATGAGGTTTTTACAATTGCTTAGACCTTTCAGATATTCCTGCTAATGCCGTGGCTTGTCTGCACACAATCAGAAAAAGGAAATAAGCAAATGGGGTTTCACCTCGCAGTTCCAGCACTCCAGCCACCGGTGCTGCATCGTTTTCCACAGAGACACGGAGTTGGTTTGTAAACCCTGGTGCTGCTGGAATTTTTACCCCTGGGCTTTCGTACTCTGTATGTCTGTACTCAACACTTAGTGGGGATTAAAGCCTGCTTTCTACGGGAGTGTGTTGACACCATGCAAAACGCTCCATACATACATTTTCCCCCTGTACTTTTTTCTGAGTTCAGCCTGGGAGATCATCTTGATTACTTGGCAGCAGAGTAAACCACTGCAAAGCACAAGTGTTCAGGGTGTTTGGGAAACTGATCCTACTTCTTCACATGCTTCTATTTGCCTTACTGTCCTTATTTGTTCATTGTATTTTAGTGTGTGCATGCCTCAAGTGGCAGAAAAACAAGAGTGGTTTTGCCAGTGTTTGTAATCCGTGTGAGTACCAGCTCCCGTCTTTACCAAAACCCTTTTCTGCACATTTCTTTATGGAGTGGACAGATTAAAAAGCAGCAGGAGAGTGAGATAACCATCCCGAAAAATCTGTTCTCTGGCTCTCTCTCCTGCCCCTGGTCATGCTTATGTGTTGACATCCTCTGTTTTGTTTCCTCTCCAGCTCCAAGTGCTGCTCCACGTGCTTTCTGACTCCTTTATCCACAAGGCTCCTGCCTTCTCCTGTCACACATTGAGTCCAGCTGCCTCTGAGCTGCTGCCCCACACAATTTCTTCTCTGCAGCACACGTGGGACCTCTACAGCATCTTGGCTTTCATCTGCTGGGGAAGGTATTCACTCCTTGCTGTGTGATTGTTTTAACTCATGGCTGTACTAACAATGCCAGACAACTGCTGGAGGGGTAATAACGAAATGTGATGGATTCTGTACATTAGCAACAAAATACGTATTCAGAGAAGCCAATGCAGGTTGTGCTTCCTTGCGCTGAGTTAGCACAGAGATTGATTTAGCGGTTACTTCGTTCCTGTGCTCTGAGAATCTCAGCTCTCCTTCAGCTGCCACCCCAACACCAAACCTGCGAGGCCAGAGAGGCACAGCCCAAACTTCAGCGCCCTCAGCATCCCCAGTGTGTCAGGGAAGGGAAACAGCCCAAACTTGAACACCCTCAGCATCACCACACTGTCAGNGAATGCAGGTTGTGCTTCCTTGCGCTGAGTTAGCACAGAGATTGATTTAGCGGTTACTTCGTTCCTGTGCTCTGAGAATCTCAGCTCTGCTTCAGCTGCCACCCCAACACCAAACCTGCGAGGCCAGAGAGGCACAGCCCAAACTTCAGCGCCCTCAGCATCCCCAGTGTGTCAGGGAAGGGAAACAGCCCAAACTTGAACACCCTCAGCATCCCCAGTGTGTCAGGAAAGGGAAACAGCCCAAACTTGAACACCCTCAGCATCCCCAGTGTGTCAGGCAAGGGAAACAGCCCAAACTTCAGCCCTCTCAGCATCCCCAGTGCGTCAGGAAAGGGAAACAGCCCAAACTTCAGCCCTCTCAGCATCCCCAGTGCATCAGGGCAGCTGCTGCACAACAAATCTGCTCCGTGCTCCCAGAGAGCAGAGACAGTTTGAGCTGGGGCCATATTTCAGCTGGACATTGTGGGCTGCTGGGCACAGACCCAGCAAGCAGTGGGGAGTAGGAGTTTTCCATCTTCGTGTTATGTCAGAGTCTGAGGGGAGGCAGCTGCTGTGGATGTTTTAAGATAGGAGGTTTTTATTCCCCCGTTCAGCCATTTAAGGTGAAATGAAATTTAAGGTGACACTTCAATGTGGGAAGGGGTTTGTTTGTGTGGATCAGGAACCTCTGGAGGCTGACAGCTCTGGAATATCCTCACCTCACGCAAAGCTTAAAGGATGTAACACACAGAGAAGTGAATGATGTCGCAGTGTGCAGGACGTCCTCCCTTGCTGGGAGCCTGCAGCTGTCTCTGGAATAAATGCCTGTGTCTGTGAACAGCTCTCCTGGCCACACAGCCCCTCAGCCCAACAGAAAGGTGTCTGTAAAGGAGAGCTCAGATCCTGTCCTGCATGGTGGGAATCCTTCAAGCACAGAACAGAGCGCAGAGAAGTTTAAATGAAGTTCAGCAACCTTTGCTTAAGAACAGGAAAGAGGGAGTTGGACTGACCTGGCAGTCTCAGCAGCTCTTATAAATCTGTGTTTGGCAACTCACTTGTGTGAGGAGCATCTGAAGGGTCTTTACATTTTCTGGCATCATCTGGTGGTTGAAAGCCTTTTTTTGCTACAGTGCAAATTATAACGGGAAAGATGCCTCTTTTTCCTTTAAACTATGCCCCTGAGGGTTCCTACCACTAGAAATGTTCTATAACTATTTTCTGGAACTCTCTTTGGCCCTGCTCTGAATCTGAACAGCTCTGAATCCTTGAATTGCAACACAATGCTATCACTGATGGCATTGGACATCTTTGGACTACTCACATTTCAGCTTTCTGTGGGGTTCACTGACTTCCCCAGTATGTGGGCTTGGAAATTCTTATAAAAGTAGGCCAGGATTAGAAGATTACTATTCCTGTGTTTACCAGCACATTATTTTCCTAGCTACCTTTTATTATATTAGATATAAACCTTTTTTTTCCCCGTTTCCACGGTGAGAACAATCAGTGGATTGAATGTGGGACCTCTTGGACTGGGAGGACTAAACTGCTGTAATGAGTTTCCTCAACCAACATTCACCAAAACAATCTTGCAGAAGCTGATTAAACAAAACTGTCTCTTAGTGCTTAGAGAAAATAGGGGGAAGGAGTGAGGGCAGGAGGGGCTTCTGAAAGCTGTGGAGTGGTACCTTAATACAGCAAGGAGAAGCTACAGAACTAAAAACTTTGTATATAAAATTTCAACGCTGCACCTGGTAAGTGAAATACAGCTTGAAGTTCACAGGATCATTAAGGTTGGGAAAAACCTTTAAGTTCGTTAACACAGCACTGTCATGTCCACCACTAAACGATGTCTCCACGCACCACATCTGCCTGGGTTTTGGACATTTCCAGGTATCCCACTCCAACAGTGCCCTGGGCAGCCTGGGGCAATGCCTTCAGTGAAGAAATTTTCACTGATATCCAATCTTCCTCTGGCCCAGCCTGAGGTCGTTCCCTCTCCTCCTGTCCCTGTTCCCTGGCAGCAGAGCACAAATCCCCCCNCAGAGCCCAAATCCCCCCTGGCTGTCCCCTCCTGGCAGGGAGTTGTGCAGAGCCACAAGAGCCCTCCTGAGCCTCCTTTTCTCCAGGCTGAGCCCCTTTCCCAGCTCCCTCAGCCCCTGCTGGGGCTCCAGACCCTTCCCCAGCTCTGTTCCCTGCCCTGGACATGCTTCACTCTGATCATTCTTCTTCCAGCTTAATAAGGAAAAAATGCTGCGGGAAAGTACTCCTGACAGGTCAAGATGTTGGGAACCTTTGGTTGGCAGGGTCACCTTCCACTGCCCCAGGCTGCTCCAAACCTTGTCCTTGGACACTTCCAGGGATGCAGGGACAGCCACAGCTTCTCTGGGCACCCTGTGCCAGGGCTCCCCACCCCACAGGGAAGAATTCCTGCCCAATATCCCATCTAACCCTCCCCTCTGGCAGTGGAAGCCATTCCCCCTTGTCCTGGCACTCCAGGCTGTCCAAAGTCTCTCCTGGAGCCCCTTTAGGCCCTGGAAGGGGGTCTCAGGTCTTCCTGGACCCTTCTCTTTTCCAGGCTGAGCATTCCCAGCTCTCCCAGCCTTTTCTTGTAGGAGATGATGTTGATCCCACTACAAAATGGAGCTTGTTATTCAAGCCAGTGTGGATAAAAAGTCATGGCCTGCCTGGAAGTGAGCTATCTTTGTGCAAGCTTTGATGTTAAAAAATAGTAACTTGAACTCACAGATGTACTGATTACCCTGCTAAAAGAAGACCTGGAATCTCTCCTCAGAATTACAGCATTTTAATTAGAAGAATGTGAGCAAAGCCTTAATCTTGTTAGTAGGGATAGATACGGATGAGGCAGAAACAAAATCCACAGCAACATAGTCCAAACACGAAAAGCTGTGTCCTGGAGGTTGGTAACAGCACCAGAACTGTTCCCTGCCACTACTTTTCCTGCAAGACTAAGCTTGACAGTGACTAAGTTGGAAGAAATAGCTCTTCTGCCTTGTAGCACTGAGCTACATCACACGCAGCTGCTTGAAAAAAAATAGCTGAAATGTGGGAAAGGTACGTCAGATTTACAAACCAAACCCACAGATACTTGATTATTCTCTTTAAAGTTCTTTTGAGCCCTTCTAAATTCTCGTGACATTCAAGGATCAATAAGAATCTCATCTGTAGCTGATCCTAACAGATGTTAATCTTTGCCTTGGCTTTGCAGTCTGCTTGAAATAGTACTTGTTCCTTCATGTCAGGCCTCTGGCAATGCTTACAGAGTCAGGATTACAGTCTCCAGTGAATCCCATTTGTACTGTCATTAACTTTCTAAACTGTTCCCCATAGCTGGCAACCTTTCCATGCTTGGAGATCTACTTAGTGGGAAGCTGGGAGAGTGATGGGTTTTGCCTGTCTGGAGTCATTGTGCCTTTAATTGAGATTTGTTTAATTTTGTCATTAAGTCCATTTACATTGTAGGCATTTCATGACCATGATTACACACTGTGCCTGTACCCTAGCTGTGTTTTGTGCCATCTACCTATTAAAGAAAGAGAAAAGAGCTCTGTGTTTACTTAAGATTTTTACAAGTAGCTTTTTTTTTTCTTCCATTAACTTAGTTAATAAATTAATCTAATTTTTGGATTGGAAAAAATGGCTCATCTGCAGATTCTGTGCTGTGTTCTAAGGGAGTGATTAGGTTTATTCGGCAAAATACAGCTGAGGATTCAGTACCTGCTTGTCTGGAAGGAATTGTCAGAACCCATAAACATGGGAATTATGGTTGATTCCAAATTAGGGGCAAATCTCGATCGAAAAGCAACAGGAATGGGAACATTTCTCCTGTGAATGCCAAGGACTTCTTGGTGAAGAGCAATCGCTGGGTGCAGCATTGCTGTGCCTGTCCCTCAGTCACAGAGGTGTGGGAGGGCTCGGAGCAGCCTGGTCCGGTGCAGAGTGTCCCTGCCCATGGCAGGGGGGGAATGGGATGAGCCTGAAGGTCCCTTCCAGCTCAGACCAGTTTGGGAATCTGTAATTCCATGATTCTCTGGCAGGTGAGGGGTGCAGGTGACTTTCTTGCTCTCAGAATGTGAGTCAGGGGTGACCAGAGTTGTGTGAGTTACAACACGAGCTCGATAGTGATCACTTCAGCAGCTGGGGAAGCCAAAGTCTTGCTTCTTAATAAGAGAAAAGAAAGCTGATTAATCAGCTGAGTCATCTCTGCCTCAGTGCTGGTATGAGTGGCATTCCCTATGGATCAGCCTAGGAAATGCCAAACCATAATCAAGGCTAATTGACTGAGCTCAATCAAATGTTTCAAAATACCACCCAGGAGTTTGACATCAAATAAAAAGCAGGGATATTCCCAGTCAGGCAGTTAATTGCTTCCTGCAAACTTGTTCTTTGCAATAATTTGAAGATTTTCACCAGAGCTCCCTTTTATTTCCATTTCCTAGGCTTACAGCAGGTTACAGTGTAATGTGCAGATTAACAGACTGGAACAAGACACTTGTCCTCTCACATTTCTTCCTTCTGAATGATGCTGCAGTGCTGCCTTGTCTCTGGGACAGAAAATTTGCAGCCTCCAGGAGTTAAAACAACTTTTTAGAAGGTTTTAGAAAGATAAATAATACCAACTTCTTGCAGCTATTAGGACTAGCAGCAAAAATTGCAGTATTTTAGAGTAAAGCCAATAGGCTTTTTAGTCATCGTGTTTAGAGAATTAATCCCAAAAGGACAGTTCTATGGGTTTTGTTTCTTACATCCAGCAGAAGTTGTTTCAAAGAAGAGCTGAAATGTCAGACTTTTTGCAAGAGTTTGTCTAGTGGAAAATAACGGTGGTGTTTAAACATTTGTCTGGTTCCTGATGTGCCCCAGGTTGTGTGCAGCGATGAAAAATCAGCAGCACATCTGTAAATGAATCATCTTTTTCCCTGCACGCACATGGTTGCACAATTTTATCGAATGCTTGCTTTGATGAGTATTTGATATTTGTCATGTGAAGCTATCCCATCCCATTGTAATAACAGAAATTCCAAGCACAATTATCAACTGAAATTGATGTCACAGTTAATGAGCCGCAGCCCTGCGGTGACCCAGGGCAATAGCACACAGGATGAGCCAGCCCTCTGTAGTCAGCAGTGGCACCAAGACTGAAGTTCCAACACAGACATCTGGCTGCAAACCCTGCACCTGGATTGGGAATTTCCCCATCTGGCTGAGCCTGCAGAGCGGGCGGCAGGACCTCAGGTGAGCCCCAGCATCGGAAAGAATCAATGTGGAATCCTGGAATGGTTTGGTTGGAAGGGACCTTAAAGCTCATCCAGCTCCAGCCCTGACACCTTCCCCTGTCCCAGGCTGCTCCAAGCCCCGTTCAGCCTGGCCTTGGACACCCCAGGGATCCCGGGGCAGCCACGGCTGCTCTGGGAAATCCATTCCAGCCCCACTCCTCCCTCACAGGGAAGAATTCCTTGCCAATATCGCACCTAAAGCTTCCAACCTTTCTGTCCAGCCCTGTGAAGGGAAGTGTTGGGGTTTCACGGGGAATCTGGGAACACTGAGACCAGGGCTTCCAAACTGCTCCTTCAACTTGTGATCCCCTGGGAAGGCCCTGGTGGGACCCCCAGCTCTGGGATGGGGCTTTGTTGTGCGGCATTGGTCACAACAGGGGCTGCAAAATGATTTCATGGGTGTGGGCGTGTTCAAGCAAAGGTTGGACTTGATGGTCTTGGAGGTCTTTTCCAACCTTAATGATTCTGTAACGAATTCCATGATATTTTTTTCCCACATAATCATGATTCTGGTTTGTAGTTCACTTAAAAATCCATCACTTTCTTGCAGCAGGACATGAATACAGGTGCCAAAGGCTTCACACCTCCTGTAGCTCCACAAAAAACATTCAGAAAACTCCCATTCCAAATCTGAATTTCCATGGGGGTTGTGCCAATATTAATTAGTACAAATAACCTGATCTATTTGAACTTAGCTGTCATTATAACACTTAACCCCATATGTAACCACGTATTTTCCTTGTCTGGATATTTGCTGTGCATCTTGTATTTATTACAGCGTTATTTGTTAATGCTTTTGTGTGGTGAATCAGTTGTCAGGAAGAATGATTGTGGTTACAAAAAGGCAGTTTTATTGTGAGCTGGAAGGAAGAGAATATGGATGGGGATGGAAAGGGAGGAGACAGAAGATGACATTTGTAGCCAGATGTGATTTGTAGTACGAAAATATTAAATGCTGTTGAAAAGTGGGACTCCACAGATTATTGACATAATTGTGGCAATAGGAATAGATTTTTCTTTGGTATTTGCCTATTTTTGCTACAATTTTCATCAGATGATGAATACACGACAATTTTACATTGTCTAACACAAAAGAAATTGTCTTTTTATTCTATTTTTTAAAATAACATATGTCTAGCAGATTTCTTCTTTTAAAAGAAGCCTATTGTGATTGAATTTTGCATCTTTTGACTTTTCTCTGGGGTTTCTTTGCATTAGTATTAGGTTCAAAGCAATAATCAAGGTCTAAGTCTTACAAGATCATTTTTTTGCCTGCTTAAAATGAAAACCAGAGGGGAGTTTTGCTGATTAGGTGTGTACTTCATTTCTGTGCACAATGCCAGAGTTTAAATACATGTCACTTGGAAATGAGCTTTTGCAAATTCAAAGGGAGAGAGATGAACTTTAAATCTGAACTTTAAACCTCACATCAGTTTTCCTGTGGCACTGGAGATGTGTTATTTTCACAGAAAGTATTTCCTATTGCCTTCAAGTGATGGTACGAGCAAACTGTTGAAGACTGAATTCAAATTACTTGAATTCTTTTTAAAATTTGAAATACTGAGCAAAGGGGAGAAATTCTACAAGTCATTAAATAGTTTTCTAATTTCTTTGCTTTCAAAGAAGGGGGAAGAAATGAGAAGGAAAGGGCCACACACTTTTCTTTCTCAGAACACCCAGAGAAAAGAAATGGTCTCTAGTACAGCCCTTCCCAGAACCGGGAACGTGCACCCAGGGAGAGCTCATGGATCAAACTCCCTCTGATGCTTTAGATTCTGGATGCTTTGCCAAAACCAGAAACTCACACTTTTGGCATAGATAAAGTGTCCTGGAATGTGAGGCTGAGCAGTGACCCTTTGCACTCGCCTCTTTTCAGCTTGTGCCTGAGAAAATGATGAGCGGAAGGTTTGGCAGGAGGGACTGGGGCAGGGAGTGCTCGGACCCGGGCAGGAGGAAGACGTGGATGTTGAGTGTTCAGAGCACTGATAACACCCCTCCTGGAATTCCAGGATGGTTTGGGTGGGAAGGCACCTTCAAGCTCCTCCTATTCCACCCCTGCCACACCTTGCACTGCACCAGGTTGCTCCGCAGTAATGAGGGAAGGGATGGGAAAGATTTTTGACATGGAAAATAAACCCACACCTCACCTCAGTGGCTTGTTCTGTGCTTATTTATTTCTCTTGACACTCTTCCTGTACTTTCTCCTCTCGGGTAAGAAGTGCAGTTACTGTGATCAGTTTTGCTGAGGGAAATGGATAAAACTGCTAACACTGAGCAGAAACAAGAATAATCAACTTATTCCTTTTTAGACAACAAGAATAATCAACTTATTCCTTTTAATGTCCTCTCAGCATAGAAAAATGACCAGGTAAAGGGCTCATTATCTCTGACAGGGGCAAATAGAAGATTCTAAGAGGAAGGTGAGCATATCATGGTATAAATAACTCACATAAACAGATTCTATGGATGAAGGAATGCACCCAGCTCAAACCCCTTGCTGGTCAGGTGCTGGGACATAGAGTATCCCAAAAGGCTCATGGAATAATGGGCAGGAAATGATGCATTTGGAAAATGCAGGCTGTGTCATCCACCACAGGGCAAAGCTCTTTGTGAACAAGCGCGGGTCTTTTCTCATACCTGACTCATCCAGCACATAAAGTCGTCAAAGAAAAAGAATAAAAGCTATGTTTCAAAATAGAAAAACACATATTTTGTGAGCCAGAGGTCTTAAATGTATCATAATCAAGGTATTACATAGCAATGAGGTGCCTAGCAAATCCCCATCACAAAAATTTCTTTTTTTTTTTCCAAGAAGAGCCTGGATCACATACGGTTGTGTCAGGAGCAAAATAAAACAATCAAAGTAAAGCAGTGAACCAGACCAGTAAAATATCTGTGTCACCTTTCTACCCATACAACAGGGGGAAATACACAGTGATTAAGAATTGGAAAAAACCAAAATAGTAATTTTTCACCTGGCAAAGCCATACATGGCAAATAGAAAGTTATCAGACACCATAATCTGCTTCCCAGCTGTATTTACACTGGGCTAATTTACTCACTGTAGGTCAGAACTGTCAGAATCCGTGTAATCTTTATAAATTTCTTGGGCAGTTAACAAGTAAATGAGCTAAGGCAATTTTTGCTGCATCCTCTTTAAGGCAGCAAAATTTCTCACAAATTATGGCAGTTCAAAAGAAATGACAAGCCCTGAGTTATGAACCAGATTCATTTTATCCATTAGTCATTCATTTAATTATTTTCTTTGATTTTATTCTTGGAGGAGTTTCATATTTACATAACATAAGTGGTCATTATGGTTTAGTGGGCAGCGTGGTGTTTGTCAAAGGTTGGACTTGATGACCTCAGAAGTCTTTCCCAACCTTAATAATTCTATGATTTTGTCAATAATACGTAATCTGAGGCCCAAAAAACCCAAAGAACTTGTTTTACCATGTCGTTGATTTTTGTCTGTGCTTGGATCTTTTCCCACTGGAATCCGTGGGGATTTTGATTCCTAACCAGTCAATGGGAGCAGAATCTGCTCTTTTATTAGCACATTGTTATGGACCCCATGGGGACAGGAAATTGGATTTTGGAGCCAGGAAGATAAACGAGGGAAAGACTTTTTGAAACCAGTTTATGGTCTGTGCTGATGTTCAGGTTTAGAAAACCCCTGAATAAAAGAAGGCTTGAACTACCTCAAGTGGTCTGGGCATGGCAGGTTTGGTTTCTGTCACACCGGAGGGGGATTGTGACAGGGTTTGGTTGGGAAGTCCAGGCCAGGCAACTCCTCACCTTGGTGCATTGTCAGCACCTCACAGTTTCTCCCAGGAAATGCCCCTGTGAACTGTGGAAGTCATGTCCATGAGATGGGACAAGGAGGAATGGCTTTAAACTGAGAGAGGGCAGGGTTAGATGGATACTGGGGACAAATTCCTCCCTGTGAGGGTGGGCAGGCCCTGGCACAGGGTGCCCAGAGCAGCTGTGGCTGCCCCTGGACCCCTGGAAGTGTCCAAGGCCAGGCTGGATGAGGCTTGGAGCAACCTGGGACAGTGGAAGGTGTCCCTGCCATGGCAGGGGTGGAATGGGATAAGTTCCCTTCTCACCCAAACGATCCTGCGATTTTATGTGGTAAAACTGATCCCAGCAACAGACAGTGTGTGACTGACACATCTTGATTTGGGTCATCTGATGGTATCAAACGCTGTGCCATAAAATCTCAAAGCATTGCTAGAAACGCAGGAACCTCGGGGAATAAAGAAGAAAGGTGATAAACAGCTGCCTCCAAATAAGGAAAAGTCCAGAGGTGTTTCATTCAGTGAGCAGTGGCCTGGGGCCACTCAAAAGATGGACAGAAAAGTGGCAGAAAAGCCATCAAACCTTATTTCAAACCACCTGCTGCAGTCATTTGAATTTAGATAATATGTTTGTGTGTGTATTTAGGGCCTGATTTCTCCCTGCACCGGGTAACTTTCAGCTGAGTGCCAGCTCCAAATACTGAGCAGCACTTTGCTCATTTTCTCCTGCTGTCCAGCCTTGGTGTGATCCAAATGTCTCTCCCAGGAGCTGTTCTGACTCTGAGTTGCTGTAGCCAGCCCTGGATGTCCTTGGTGACTCCTCAGCTCTCTGCCAATGCACTCAGGTTCTTGGCATCCCGATTTCACTGCTGGCATTGCCTCCTCTGCTGCATTTCTCAGGGTGATGCAGTTCTCAGAGTGAAAGGTTGTTGTCAGTGCAATTAATGAAGCATTTCCCTGCTACTTTTTACTTGAGATTTATTTGTGTATAATATTTTTAGTAGAAGCTGTTAGAAAAGACCTGATTTCAATAAAAATTTTCAAATGAGATGCCAGCTCAATATAAAGACCACATTGAGATGAGAGAAAATGGTATTTCTGCATTTCAGTGAATTTCACAAGATGCCCCAGGATTCCTAGACCCTTCTCCACTGTCTCATAATCTGCTCAAGACACTGATTTGCCTGAAGAGCTGTAAATCTCACCACTGATGTTTTTCTGTAGTGGTAACATTCATGAACGCTGGCCTCCACCTATCCTTGAGCAAAAACCAAAATGAGGGATGCTATTTTACCTTTTCATTTCGCCAGAATTGCCATTTTTTTGCCAATGAACTGGCAACCCACAGTAAATATTACACAGTCACCTTTTTTGGGGTGGGGTAGGCCAAGAATTTGACAGCTGAAGCACCAAGGAGAAGGAACTAGAGCAGAAATGCATCCAGATCAGGAATCCTGCAGGCGCTGGGGATGCCTGGGGAGTGGGGTACACACAGAGCAGCCTCGTGGGGATCATCCCCTTGGGCTGCTCTCGCACTCAGAGCTCATCCTGGAACCACAGATTTATGGGGCCACAGGCAGCAGCTTTGCTCTCAGCGTGCCGGATTGCCTCCTGAACCCTGTGACCTGCAATATCCCGTGGGGAGGAATTCCACAGCTCAGTTTTACCCAGGGACAGGAGCCACCTCCTTCTGTTTGCCTGGACATTGCCACCTGCCACCTTTATTTCCTGCTCCTCGATTTCTGACAACAGCCATTTCCTCTCAACATCTTAAGGACAACTGTGGCTATAAATATCTCCCTCACACCCCTGCACAGCCATCTCTTCTCCAGACTTAGAAATCATAATCTCTGTAGTTTCTCTAAATACGGAAAATGTTCCAGGCTTCCATCATCCTGCACCTTTTCTTGTTTTACTTTATGCTTTTATCACTGTAGCTGATGACCAGAACTACAAGCAGTACCCAGGATTTGGGGATGGGATGGGTTTATATGGAGGGTCTGAGATCTTCTTTTCCCCAAATTCCATGGCTTTAGTATTACTGGCACTGGGCAGACAGGAGTGCACATAACTCAGTGTTTGACACTGCGATCTCTTGGCAATAGCAAAAATGATCTTCCTTTGCTTGACCACATAGATTTTGGTATAAATTCACATCCACATAAATACTTAATGAATTCTGTGGGGCCGCACAAAAGGCATTGTGGGGAGAGAAAAAGCCACAACACATCCCACAGGACATCTGTCCCTGAGCTTTGGTTGGAGAAATATTCTTAAAATGCTTTGGCCTCTGTGACCCTGCTCAGGTCAGATCCAGCACAGGGAGAATTTCCTTCTGGCCAGGGCAGGAATGCAGCTGTAGGAGCCTTGCTGCATGTGCCTTTTGCTTCCAGGGAATCATGGACTCATTAAGGTTGGAAAAGACCTCTCAGAAGATTGAATCCACGCGTTAACACAGCACCACCATGCTCACCTCTGAACCACATCCCCGAGCACCACACCTGGGCATTTTTGAACACTCTGGGGTGGTGACTCCGGCACTGCTCTCAGCAGCCTGTCCCAACATCTGGCAACCCTTTCAAAGGAGAAGTTTTCCATAATATCCAACCTGACCCTCCCCTGGCACAACTTGGGGCCAGTTCTTGTCCTGTCCCTGTTCCCTGTTCCCAGAGCCCGACCCCCCGGCTGCCCCCCATGGCAGGGAGTTGTGCAGAGCCAGAAATTCCCCCTGAGCCTCCTTTGCTCCAAGCTGAGCCCCTTTCCCAGCTCCTTCAGCCCCTCCTGGTGCTCCAGAGCCTTCCCCAGCTCCACTGCCCTGGGACAACTTTCTTTCTTTCTTTCCTTCCATGAGATAAATTCGGTGAGAAGAGGTGTTGCCCCCTTTCTCTGGGAATAGAATGAGATTTGATGAATACTTGGGTTTAAGGAATCCTTTGCCCGAGCAGCTGCCGGCAGAGGTCACCGTTGCTGTAGCTGGGCTGGAAGGGGTTGAGTTTCCCCGGCTTTTATTGGCCTCACATTTGGGATTGACAAATATTCCTAACCCCACCAATCCAGCGCTGACTGCTGCTGTTAGAGCACTGGACCTTTTGGAATGAAACCATCGGGTTTAGTAACCCTTTATCTTTTCTTTATCAGCAGTTTGTTTGTAAAATGCGGATGAAAAAAAAATCAAAGATTTCTGTTAACTTCTTAAAATTACCAGTATTTTTTCCAAGTGCCTTTAATTTAAGTTGGTAATGCTAATTAGTACGTATTCAATATTCTGTTAGTCCTAAAAGCATTTTGTAAGGAAACAAAAAACCAATTAGTAGAATCTGTGCTTAAAGGAACATTTATATGGCCAAAGCCATGGAGCCATAGGGGAATTTATGGGATTTATTCTATTGATTGAAGCCATCTAGTTTTTAATGTGTTCTATTTGACCCTTTTTCTAGACATCCCATTAAATAAAGATATTTTACACCTAAAATGCTAATCTGAGTACATATTTTAGGTATTTTTCTAAACTGATTTTTAAAATTAATATCTTGTGGTTATTTCACAGGCTGCTCAGTTATCCTATGAAGTAATTGTTTATTTAGCATATGGGTTAAATTGATGCTTGTGTTCATTGTAACTCTCCACTGAACTTAAATGAAGACGTCTAAAAAGATCATTTCAGATTTCGGTGGGGAAAAGGGGCACTGCTCAGCTAAAAGGACGAGGAGATAGAGGCACAGTTACTTTCTTTACCGCCTTGTTGGGAGGGCCAGATCCCTGCGGGGTGAGTGGCTGGGGCTGATCAAGCTCAGCAATCACTGGTACTGCACAGATGTGTCGGGGGCCTTCTCTCCAGACCTCGCTGAGATTTGTTTGAAAATGATCCATATCTATGATTCTTAATACTTTTAAAGGCCGAGTCTTTCTTATCATACGTAAGAACTCCAAAATATTTGATTCTTCGTTCTATCCCTGTAACCCCTTGGGGAAGTGCAGAAAATATCGCAACCCTCTGAATTTCAGACAAAACTGCTTGAAATGGCAGTTGTCGGGGGGATTTTAAAAGCCTCTTTTCCACAATATCTGAACCAGCTCAGAAGTGCCACAAGCAGGAACGTACAGACAAGTCAGCTCCCTCTCTGCCTTACTGCAGATAATTGTCACATTTTAGTTTGGCTTAGCAAAAAAAGTGCCCCCAAAACTTCATTGTGATACTCTAATGCATGAAAACATCCATAAATTATCTGTCTAACAGTCACAATGCAACTTCCAAGTTGTGACAACTTGGAAAACCAGCCTGACAAGCACGCTCACTTCTGGTGTTTTTCTAAAACTTCTTGAGCTTTATAAGGAGAATTTAAAGTGAAGAAAGAACCAAAGCACAAACACTTTTTGTTCTCAGCACACAAATTCCTTCTGTCTCCCTGCCTGGGGTCCCCGTTTTTATCTGTGAGCAGTGTCCCAGCTAAGAGAGTGTTATCACCAGCCATAAATCAATAAACATTGTCAGCTCCATCCTGTCACTACACGCAGGCAGCAGGGAGGTCGTGAGCTTTTCCAAGTGGACATCCCAGAGGATACACGGTCTCTAGTAAAGTGCTGCTCTGTCTGCAGCAAAAGGATCCTGCCTTGGGTCAGTCACACTTTGATTTAGCAGAATTCCTATTTATTTATATTAGTAAAGAAAGAAAGGAGGTTTTTTCTAAAGTAGAATTATCACGGGGAGGGGAAAAGGAAATAAGAAAGCCTCAATATTCAGAACAAAGCCAGTAAAGAATTTTCATATAGGTGTAACTGCTGTAGAATGCAAATAAAACTAAGTTCCCATATACCTGGATAAAACGGGTGAGAACCCTTGCATTTCCCTGAGATTAAGCCGCTCTCGCTAAAGACGTTTTTCAAGCCTCAAGCTTATCCGCAGCTGCCCCACGAACACCTTCCAGATGTGCGTGCAGCCAAACCTGCCTCAGCAGATGCGATTTTNGCTCCGCTCGCGGGCCGTGCGGGGCCGTGCGGGGCCGTGCGGGGCCGGGCCGGGCACTCACCTCAGAGCCCGAGCGCTGCTGGCCGGGGGCTCGGCGCTGCCCGAGGGGTGTCCAGGCTGCTCCGCGCTCCGTGGCAGCGCTGTGCTCGGCCCCTGTGGCCAGCCCGCAGAGCCATTCACATTCCCGCGGCCGTCGCAGCCTCATTCAGCGCTCGGGGCTCCGCTCTGATTCACAGCGATCCGGCTCCCTCTGGGTCCTAGCGCTGTGGACGTGTGGGAGCTGCACGGACTCGCAGGAATTCAGCCTTGGCTCGCTGCCGAGCGCAGGCAGGGATGCACAGATGTGCAGTGAAAGTTTCAAAGCGCGGCTGGTCGTGTGAGTGCGCTCGCAGAACGCCCGGAGAACCCTCCGGCTCCGCGGTGCCGCCGGCAGCGACTGAAACCCTCTGCAAGGGATGTTTTGTCCTCCGCCTTTCCACTCTGCATCCTAATCCTTGCCCTCAATTTAAAGATGAGGGCTCCCAGAGTGAAACTCCCAGCTCCCCGATGAATGGCTCCTTTAGAAAATCATCTCCAGAGCGCTTTGCTCATCTCAGGAGTGGGGGAACAAACCTGGAGGAACACCAATGGTTAACTGGGGAAGGAGTGGACAGGGTTCCCTGCAAAAAAAGTGCAGTCCCCACTATCAGCTGGCTTTAACTGGGGTCAGCCAAGCACTGCTTGAGAGTAGCAAAGAAATATTTGACCCTGACTTGAGGAAAAGATTATATAAGAATCCTTCCAACCGAAATATTCTGTGTTTAACATGCTTACCTCCAGCAACAAAGAGATATGGAAATGTTTTCCGGCGTGTTTCAGGAGAGGGATTAAGTAGTTTACAAGGGAACAACAGTGGGATTTAGGCAATGGTAAATATAGGAAAGAAATGCAAAAATTTAAAACTTTGTAATATATGTATATAAAAGGCAATTTGGCTAAAAACTCTACTCTCAAAAAAGTTGGCAGCTCTGTTGAGGATTATGAAGCAGCCCCTTAGAATTTCATAGTTCTTGTTCTGGCACAGTGGAACCTTTGTGATTATACAGATCCAAGGAAAAAAAAATTAAAAGCAGATCACTGCATTTTATCTAAGTGGAAGTAATCAAACAGTTTTTGATTCCATCCAGGAGAGGGCAGCCAGCTGGAGAGACTGGTCCCTAAATCCTTTGGGAAAGGGAAAGATGTGTGGAAGGCACTACGTCAAGGCAAAGAGCAAGAGGCAGAGAAGCCTTGAGATAATCGAGTTATTTGCCACAGGGACGTGCTGCTTTCTGAACCTGGAGCACCCATATCCTCACGTTTTATTTAGCACCAGCAGAAAAACCTTAAATTCCTCCCCCACAGAGCCGAAGTGGCTTCAGTGCTAGATTGATTCTTGGAGGTGATTTGTGTTTAAAATTGCCTGGAATATCCTTTAGGAAATTGCAGCACAAAATGCTGGACGTCAGTGCTGAAATTGCCTTCTCCATTTGCCAGGATTATGCAGATTGCTTTGTTTTTCTCCAAGGAAAATGCTTCTGCACATGATGGCAGTGACAGGCCAAAGTGTGTCTTCATTTACACAGGGAGAGTTTCTTCAAATGTTGCCTGCAAACCTTGACCTCGGGATTTGGCCATGGCAGAACTGCCAGTTCGGCATTGTGCTGAGCATTTGGACATCCTCAGATTAGGACTTTGTGCTGGAAAATTGGAAAGAGCCTTAGAGCCCATTGTGACTGCAGCAAGCAGCATCAGATGAGAGCTGTAAAATGATAGGATTTTTTCTTTTCTTTACATAAAAGTTAGTGCATGCCTGTGTTGAGCATCTCTAAGAGTATTCCTTGGCAAGAACTGCTTGTTTTTTCTTAAAATTCTGTCACAAAAGCTTGTTTGGACACAGTAATCAACACTACATTGTGTTTGTGCTTAATCTGTATCCCCAGCACTAATTTCTGTCTTGAAGAAATCCTCCTCCTGTCCCACATTCTCGCCCCTCCTGAGCTCACCCCGGCAGGCTGATGTTAGCAAGCAGCACAGCTGGGATCCCTGGGAAGAAGCAGGAGCTTGTCTGCTTTTTCTGACGTTCCCATGTCACCCAAACAAACAGCAATTCAGCTTTTGGAGAAGGTGTGGCAGCACGGAGGAATGTCTGATCCCAGGGCACTGCTGCGCTCTGAGGTGAATCCTTCTCCTCCAGCAGTGGTTGGAGGCACAGATTTAAAGAGGAAAGCCTTGCTCAACCCTCCGTGAGCTGAGGGTTCTCTTGTTTTGGCAGGTCACTGGTGCAAGGTGAGGGATTGGGAATGTTAGGCTGAGTAAGGAGAGGATGTGCTCTGGAGTCAGAGAGGCAGCTGGATAAAGAGTCTTGTGAGCACAGGATGAATGAATCCTCACTCTCTACTGGGTTGCATCCAGTTATTTCTCGGCTTCTACTACAGTTTAAAGTCTCGTATGGTCTCTTGGATGAGCTTCTTCTGTGAGAAGCTGTGGCTGCCCCAGCCTGGAAGTGTCCAAGGCCAGGGCTTGGAGCAGCCTGGGACAGTGGAAGGTGCCCCTGCCCATGGCAGGGGGTGGAACAAGATGAGCTTTAAAGTCCCTTCCAACCCAAAATGTTACACGGTTCTATGGATTCCTCCTGGAATCTGTGTCCTTTGGCATTTAGGAAGAAGTGTCTGGGCTCTTTTTGCTTAGAAGAAACAGCCTTCAAGGAAAAATGTTGCTTTTGATGAATCCTCGTTTATTTCTGAAATCGTTGTGGGTTTGGAAGCAACATGGGCGAGTGCAGCTGCTGTTCATAAAATCTTGGCACTTTAGAGAGGTGTCAGGTCACTGAGAAAGGGACCCACAGAGCATCAAACAGTTTTCAGAGATCCTGTAAAAGTATAAAGGGGTGGGATGAGCTTAACAAGTTTTATTTTCTTCAGAGACACTTATTTAATGTGTGTGTGCATTACATTCAATACTTCCTTGTAATGCTAAGTCTTTACATGAGAAAAGATGTATCACAAGTAACCCTCTCCCCCTGCCTGTCCTTGGGGTGCTTTGATGTGTGTGATGAAGAGTTATAAGCATCTCAAATTAAACACTCGGAGGGGAAGACAGTGTCTGTTTTACCTGAAAGAATATTTAGCTTCTACATTTTTACATTTGCAGGAAGCAGAACGTTGTTAACTTGTGTAAACTTGTCTGAGAGCTGTTCCCAGGGCTAAAGTGAACAGAAAGAGATCACAGAATCCCAGAATGGTTTGGGTGGGAAAGGACCTTAAAGCTCATCCAGTCTCACCCCTGCCATGGCAGGGACACCTTCACTGTCCCAGGCTGCTCCAAGCCCCGTCCAGCCTGGCCTTGGGCACTGCCAGGGATCCAGGGGCAGCCACAGCTGCTCTGGGCACCCTGTGCCAGGGCCTGCCCACCCTCAAAGGGAAGAATTCCTTCCCAATATCCCACTATCCCTGCCCTGTGGCAGTGGGAAGCCATTCCCTGTGTCCTGTCCCTCCATCCCTTGTCCCCAGTCCCTCTGCAGCTCTCCTGGAGCCCCTTTAGGCTCTGCAAGGGGCTCTGAGCTCTGCCTGGACCCTTCTCCTCTCCAGGTGAGCACCCCCAGCTCCCCCAGCGTGGCTCCATAGGAGATATCCAACTTTTATGGCTCAGCTGCAGGAAGCTCACCCATGTTTGGCTTAATCAAGAGATTGGAAGGAATGATCACAATGCAAATTCCCTTATTGTGTTCATTACAGAAAATGAAAAATTGGTAGAGGAGCTGAGGATCTGTTTTTCCTTTGGGGGTTTGTGCAGCACCACTGTGGGGTCGTCTATGGGGGAGACTTCCAGAAAAAAGCAGAAGCTCACTTATGGGTCATGAATAAATGGGTCAGACAAACAAGTTCATTACTGATTTACTGTAGGACTCAGTCTCCTGTAAATATTTTCTTAACTGTCTCTGCCTCATGGCTTCACAGCTGAGTCGATACCGCATAGGGGATGCGGCTTGGGTCGGAAAATCGATGGGAACACGATGCAATTCCAACAGCCTGCAATCCAAAGCGAGTGGGGACACAGCCACTCGGCCGTGCTGGGCTGCCCAAGTGATTTGCACTAATTCTTTCTTTCTCTTTCACTTGGTTCTGTACTGCACAGGAGAAAGAAACCCTTTGACTCTAAATGAAAACATCTCAAAAGCCTGAGCTGGCTAAAAGCAAAATGTCTGGTGATGGCTCAAGTGCTGTTACAGACAGAACATAATTGTAGTGGCAGTGACATATAGACAGAGCTCTGAGAAAAACTTCACGTTCTGCTTCAGCCTCTGCACAGACTGGGCCTGACACTAGTTTGAAGAGATAACAACTACAATCATTTTTTTTCTGGAATGCACAGGCTTGCAGGCAATACATGCTTTACTTAATATATGTTTTTATTAATGGTTCTAAACTAAAGAGAGTAGGTTTAAATTAGATGTTAGGCTGAAATTCTCTCTGAGAGTCGTGGGGAGGCCCTGGCACAGGGTGCCCAGAGCAGCTGTGGCTGCCCCTGGATCCCTGGCAGTGCCCAAGGCCAGGTTGGATGGGGCTTGGAGCAGCCTGGGACAGTGGGAGGTGTCCCTGGGTGGAACAGGATGGGCTTCCAGGTCCCTTCCAGCCCAAACCACTCGGACATTCCAGGACATCACAGATGTTGAACACCCCTCTCCTCACCACAGTCCCACAAACCCCGGCTCTTCCATGCTCCGCGTTCCCTGTGCTCAGCCAGGTTCTCCCAAGCCCAGAATTGTCCTCACCACACATTCCTCATAATTCACCCACAGGCTGGACAGGGCTTGGAGCAACCTGGGATAGTGGAATGGGATGGATTTGAGGCTCTTTCCAACCCGAACCATTCTATGATTCTGTGATTAATTTTCAGCTATTCATTGGCAGAGAGGATCAAATGAGATCATATATGCTATTTAAAATATTAGATGAACTATGGATTTTGGGAATCTGCACTCAGATGTTTATTCTGTGCTCTTCTGTGAGAGGGTGAATATTTTTAAGAAATTCTGCTTAGTAGCTGCGAAGTTTTTTTTCCCAGGATTAAGATTTTTGCACTTGACTAAGCCAGACTTGGGTTGAAGTTCTCCTTGGAAACTGTTGTTTGGCAGAGTTTGCTGATGGTGGATTTTGTTTGAGATCTCTCTCCTTGGACAGAAGCTGCTCTGATGGATTTTTAGAAGGAGAACACCTGCTCTGGTGTACCTTTCACATTCATCTCCTTGACAGAGGCATTTAAGAGCCAGCAAAAAACATCCCTCCCCGGTTCTGGGGTTGGGTATTTTTGCCTGGTTCTGTGCTGCCAACACTGTGTCATCATTAATCTTTCAAACACCCACAGTCTGACAGGGGGATCCTGTTTTGGGGGCTGCCAGCACTGCCAGAGAAGCAGCTCAAGGACTCACTCCCCAATGCCAGCATGAAATGGGACCGTTCTGGGGGAGGTCTGCACCTTCCTCCTGTGTCTGGACAGTGGGACCACAATCCCAGATTCCCTGAGAATCCTTCGGCATCGCTCCTCTCCTTGCTGCAGAGGGTTTGGAAGTAGAGAGGAGCATCAGCTCTGGCCTAGATGACTCCTCCTGATGCCTTGGGAAAGCTGACCTGGAGCAGAGCCTGGGCAGAGCTGGAGAATAAAGCAGGGATTTATTGAAAGGCCTCCAGGATCCACCTGGGGCAGGACAGGGCCTGACCAGGGCTACACCCAAGGTGGACTCAGAATGGTCACAAAAATGGTCCAGTCATGAGATCTTACATTTTTATAAGTTTTGGTCTATTTGCATATTGGGGTTTAACTGTCCAACTGCAGCTTCAGGTTATGAGGTTTCATCCTTCTTGTTTCTCTCTTCAGCCCACCCTTGTTTGTGCTTTTGGGCCTGAAAGTTGTCCTTGGTGTTCTGCAGGAAAAGGATTTGTTTTGTCTCCCTGCTCTGTGCAGAGCTGACTGGCACTGAATGTGAGCTCAGAACTGCACCCCTAGGCAGCACAGAATCTGAAAAACATGAAAGCTCAAACTTAAGGTATCATTCCCTCCTCTGATGGATGAAATGGGCCTGGTGCTTCCCCTCCTTGCTCCCCACTGCTCTCCCAGCCCGCTGTGACAGGAGCTGTGCCTGTCCCAGCCTGGCCTCCCCACAGGGGCGCAGCCCGCGCTGGCACAATGGCAATCATCTGCCTGTAGGACCCTGCTTTGCTCATGACCCCTGGCAGTTGGCAGCTGCTTAAGGGATTTTCCATCTGCAGGGGATGAGCATTAAAATCTGATCCTTTTTGCCCTGTTAGTGGGCAGATGACATACGATCACAGCACAATTCTTCCTCCTTTCAGGACTGAATCCTCATGTGCAGCAGCACAGGGGCCGCAGCTGTGGGATCAGGTTGTGCTTGTTCTCCAGGGATGCTTCCGTGAACAGCAAATTCATGTGCACAACACCACAGGAACTGTGGCCACTGGGCCAAAGATTCTCCCACAGAAGTATCTGCTTTTTTCAGAGTGCCCCAAAACATTCCAGGGTGCCCCTTGACCTCCTGCTGGAGAGCAGACCACACGAGAGAGCTTGCTGCTCTCAGGGAATGTTGCTTTGTTGCTTAAATCTTGTGGAGGGGGTGGGACAAACACTTTGGCATTTGAGTTGCTGGTACATAATTTTTTAAGGGTAAAATTAGGCTTTTCATGAAACACCTTTTCCTGCTCTTTGGTCTGAACATGGTCTTTTTCTATGAACACTCCACTTCAAGCTTTGTTCTCAGGCACTGGTTTTGCTGGAAAGTTTTAAGAAGACTTTTGTGGAAAGGAGACAAAATAGTAACTAGAAAAATGTCACCAAGCTGTGGAATTGAGGTTAAAAAAGGTAATTTGGCCCAGTTAGCAATTACTGTGAGATAACAGGAATTACCTGGCTGCTTTAAAGTTCATCCAGTATTTGTCCAGGCTCTGCTACCAGGACAGGCTTTACCATAAATCAGACAATTTATTCAAACATTTCTGCCCTGTAAAAGTTTTCCAGCTACCTGTGCTTTACCATAAATCAGCAAACACAAGAGAGGCCACACTTTGGGGAGAGCCCCAGATTGCCCCCCAGTCATTCAAGATTTAATTTCCTTAGGTTGAATTCCAACTTTGAAAAAGAATCCCATCTGCAGGATTCTCCCTGGCCAGCCTTTCTCTGTGTTTCCAAGAAGGAGCACACTTAGGAATTGCTGTAAAACATGGCTCTCTGTTCCTAGCACTGTTTCAGGGCAGTAATTAAAACCAGGACTGTTATTCACTCTTTACATACCAACGCCTGGAAGCGTGAGCTCTGTGGGTCTGTGTTCTGTGGGAAATGGACTGGGTTGGTCTGGCATGGAGTTTTGGTTGGATTACTAGTATTACTATTATTTTTTTATTTTTATTTGTTATGGTTATTGTTTTTTACCATTATTATTTGTTTTTATTTATTATTGTTACTACTACTGGTATTTCTCTAGGGACAGAAAAATGCATTTAGTGACTACATCAGATTTAAATGAATAAAAAATGCACTTTGTCCCCAGAAGTGACAGCTGGAGGTAAGATTTACTCTCAGTCATTGCAGGAGGGATGTTGAAGGCACACCCCTACCCTAATTCCATTTATATCTGGATGAACCTGTTGTCCATGAACTTGTCTGCCTGAGGCACTGCTTGCTTCCAAACCTTTTCTGGCAGCAATATCCACAACTTCTCCACCATCTCTGCAAAGTACCTGTGCATGTTCTGAGCTGCTCTCAGTGAGTGCCCCCAGGTTTCAGCAGTGTCAGGGTTCTTGAGCAGCACTTCCATCCCCACCTCATCCATCACCTTCACCACTCTGAAAACCTTCCCCGTGTCCTGCCCCACCTCCCTCCCCAGCACAAGGAGCCACAGTCTCACCAGGCAGCTGTTTCATCACTTTAATCTCTTTACACCTTTTGTGAGCCTTTCCTCACCCCCTCCCCGTGCCCTTCCAGAGCGTGGAGCTGCACATGGACTCGGTGGGTGGATGCAGGGAGGTGCCCCAAGGTTTGTGCAGGTGATTTCTGAGCCTCACATATTTCCTGATTCATTTGCAAGCAGTGATGCCGTCCAGTGAAACCATTTTTGTGTGCACAGCATCAAGCCATCTGTTGCACTAGATCTTCATTAAAACCTCAAGGAATCCCTTCTCCATGTGAAGAAATCCTTTTCCATGCTGCAGGAGTATTCCAGCTCGTTGGTGCCTGTTTGCAAGTCCCTACCAGCTGATCACTCCAGCTGCCCTGCTGTCCTCTGTCCTTGTCACAGGCCAATTTTAATTTCAAAATATTATTTTAATTAAGAAGGAAAATGTGCTTGACGAGGCCTCCCCTCTGTGGGGACACCCAGGTGTGTTTAACCTGATGGAGAGGAACAGCCCAGACCTGGACACCAGGCTCACACCCATTTAGCATGAAATGTCTCCTTTCTGCACTGGATTTTATCCATGGAAGAGAGCAGTGCTGTTGCTTTGTGAGGCTGATCCCTTGTTTTTCTGGTGGTTTAAACGCTGCAGATGCTGAAAAAGCTTTTCTGCTTTCACAGGAGTGAGGTCAGACCTGGCTGCAGTTTTTCTTTGGGCATGTGAGTCCTGTCCCAGCCTGGACACAAGTCCAGCCTACCAAGCACCTCTCACCTGGCTCAGAGGAGCTGGGTCTGTCTCTTTTGGAGGGAGCCCATTTTTCTTAGGGTGGTCATCACTAGTGAAAACCATCTTTCTCTCACTGAGGATCAGAATATCAGAGTTATGAAAGTTGTCCTGGCATTTGTCAATGTTCTCTCACTCAGTGTGGGTCTGACCAGGCTCATGCCCTCAGCTCTCACCCTTCCAGCACTACCTGGGCAGGTACAAGGGATGCAGGAGGGAGTCCTGCTATGAAATTAGGAATATAAACTTCACATCAGTCTTGGAGGGAGATGCATTTGACAATTTGCCCCATCCCTGGAAGTGTCCAAGGGCAGGTTGGACAGGGCTTGGAGCAATCTGGGATAGTGGAAGGTGTGGAACAAGATGAGCTTTAAGGTCCTTTCCAACCCAAACCATTCCATGATTTATGATTCTCTTGGGGGTGGGATATTTTAAAGTAGCTGGAAAAAAGTGCCCAGTTGGGGGCCCCTGCCCTGACACCAGGGATTCAAAGGATGGACTTGTCCTTCATCATCTCTCTGTCCAGTATCTGCTTATCATTTTTGATAAATCTTAATCAGGCTGTGGGCAAGGTTGAAAAGAAGTGCAAATAATCATTTTTAAAGCAAAGCTCTAGGAGTATTTAATATCATACTCATCTTCCAGGACCTGAGCTCTGTATTGTATAACAATAGAGATAATGAAAGTGTAAAACACTGGGGCTCCCTGCCAATGTTACAACTTGTTTTTACTACTAAAAAAGGCAGTAAACTGGGAGGGCACATCCACCAGTGAATTGCTTTGCACTTGCCCTGTTTCTTACACTTGTTTTCTACACTTCCTCTGGGCTCTGCTGGAGGCAGAAGTCCAGGCCAGAACTACCTGGCCAAGCCAGTGTGGGAGCGCTCAGTGTGTGTTCAGCTGTTTTGCAGGAAAAGGCAAAGTTCTGCCTGTGAGAACTATTCTGAGTTGAGAACTGAATGAAAACAAACCCAAACCATTCCATGATGAGGAGAGCTAGGCGTGCAGTGAGTCCCTGGTTGGGCTGTCACACTCATTCACCAGGTTTTTATTTCAGTGTCACAGACGTTGTCTCACCTTCACCGAGATTTCCACCTCTGCATTGCTGGGTAAATGCTCTGCAAAATAAAATCCCTCGATTTTCAGCAGTGAAGTGAAGCTCTCAAGCAACTCACTTTTATGTGTGCTGGACTTCCTTGCCCTGAGAGCTGGCGTGGGACCACAAGGACTGGGGGAGACTGGGGAACAGAAAGCTTTAAGGAGAAATAGTGGAACAGCTGGAGCAGATGTGGGATGCTACAGAGATGGGTTGAAGTTCTGAGGAACCAGTTGAGGTGGGGAGGAGGCACAAGGAACCAGCAGTAACCCCCTGCACAGATCTGCAGAAATAATGTTTTCAAAGCAATAATAGTGTTTCCAATGGAATTACAGTGTTTTCAATGGGCTTGTAGGAAAAGGCAGAATCTGGGGATAAGGAAAATGGCTTTTTATGGTTTTTGCCAAACCACTGTAGTGGATCAAGCCTTGCAAACAGGAACAGCTTTGCATTTCAGGAACACCTTGGCATCCCCCTCTCCCCCTGAAGAGCTTCTGCGGCATTGTCACCAGCCATGCAATACTGTGACATGAAAGTCCACCTGTGAAAATCAGCCAGCCCCCAGCGCAGGTTTAAGACATGCAGCTGCAGCATGAGTTGAAAGTGCTCTTTGCATGCACAGAGGGAATCCAAACCAATTTGGGTTTGAGGAGAGCAGGGTTTACTCCAGGACACAACTCAGCATTCGCAGATCATTGGACAGCTCACTCTCGTACAGATCATGCCTTTTTATGGGGACATTCCAGCTCCAAAGAAAGCAAATTCTTCTCAAACACATTGTCTTAGTTAAACTTTTAATATGTTTTGATATTGCCAGCAGCAGCTTTATATAATGCAGTTGGGTAGCAAACAAAACTCACTCTGTGCTCTTGAGGAATGGAAGCCCACGGATGGAGGGGATGGATTGGCACTGCGGGATTTGCAGTGGCTCATGCCTGGAATCAATGGGTAAATAACCTTCCAGCACTGCCTCGGGACAGGGAAGTACAGAATGTTCTGGAAGCAGGGGGAGAGGGTGAGGTTTGGCCAGCTCACCTTGAGCCCAGGTTATGGATGGCAGGAAGAGCCCCACTCAGACCAAGCCAGTTACAGACTGAGGTTCTGATCCCCAAACCAGGACAGACTGGGGTTCTGATCCCCAAACCAGGCCAGTTACAGACTGGGGTTCTGATCCCCAAACCAGTTACAGGTGGGGTTCTGATCCCCAAACCAGTTACAGGCTGGGGTTCTGATCCCCAAACCAGGACAGACTGGGCTTTTGATCCCCACTCCAGTTACTAATTGGGGTTCTGATCCCCAGAGCAGTTACTGCTTCTAACCTGGAGATCAATGTGATTCCCTCCTTCCTTAGAGCAATGCACAGGCCACGCACTTCCCAAACATCAAGAAGATAAGGCTGGAGCAGTCATTGCCATTAAACGGAGTTTGGATGGTGCCACTGCTCAGTGTTTCTGGAGGCTCTCCTAGTCTCCATGTCCCTGAGCTCTGGGAGCCTGGCAGGGCCATGGGTGACACTGCGGGGACGTGCAGCTCCTCGTGGGGACATCACGCCTGGCTCCTGCCTGGCTGCCCATGATCTGCTGAAGGCTTGGCTCTGCAGGAGCTCCTGCCATGCTGCTGTGTCTTGGCACCCTTCTCCTTGCTGTACTGGGATTCCTTGGAAGCACAGAACCACCTTACGTCCTGAAACTGCTCTTCATAACTGTCTTAGTTTGGAAAGACAGGTGTCTGTCTGCCAGGGAAAAGCCAGAGCTTCCCTTGGAATGGAGAATGTAAACTGTCCCCCCTCTGAATTACNGGAGGCTGGGTCTGGAAGAGATAAAGAAAAAACACCTCCCCAGCCAGTTTGAACAGATGGCAATGGGATACATCTTGTATTGCAACCCAAGACAACAATAAACCAAGGGACAGTTGAGATTTTGGTTTGTCCTCTTCATACTGTTCTTTTCAGGAAAGCAAAGACAATTTTATGTTGCATTTGTCACTCCACAAGCCTTTCTAAAATCCGTGTCGTTCCAAATTCAAGCTGTCACATGGGTAAAGTAATTCTGCTTGGGAATTAACCTGGGAATTTTAAGTGTTACTACATTAAGAGCAGAACTCACACTTGGAAATCTCGGGTAATACAATGCTTTATGTTTTCCTGCAAAGAACAACTGCTCAGGAGTTCTGGAAGTCCAGGGGAACTTGCAGGATATTCAAGAAATGCCTCTCTTATTCTTTGAGTCTAATACTGATTTTATACCTGCAGCTCTTTTGTGGAACCTGAATCATTTTACAACATCGTGGTCAGTGAGGAAAGTTGTGTTGTGCATGTGCTTTTCCTCTTCCCATCCAGGATTTTCTGTTTACACGGGGCCTGTTGGTTCCTCTGGCACTTGAGCACAGCACAGTGTCCTTTGGGACTGGAACCAGGCTTTGGGACAGCTCTGCTAATGAGGAGGGGGCATCCATTCCCTGCAGCTTGCTTGGGATGCTGGGGAATAATTCAAATGCCATCCATAACCCTGGCTGTAAGTAATCAAACAAATCATCACCCGTGGTTGGAAATCTTATCTCCTAAGTTCTAAAGGGTTTTGTCCAGGTAAAGCAGAAGGAAAGAGGGATCCAGGAGTTGTCCTCAAAGTGGTGGAAAAATCTGTAACTTGTCTGAAGCCCAGGGCAGGCAGGGCATGGAAAGACTGCCCGGTGCTGCAGTGGATGGGAACTGTTCATCTCTATTTTTAAATTACTCTCTTTCTTTTAGAATTATGTTCAACACTGTGATGCCCCTGGATGTCCAACAGTTGAATTATTAGCACTTAGAGCACTGATGAGAGCCAGAAAACCGAGCTGGAGCATGGCTGGCAAAGGAAGTATTTGTGTAAGAGGTGACTGACAGCAACTTGTCCCCGTCTGCTAAGTTTCTTCTGTGACTTCTGTGTCAAAAGTGAGTTCTTCAAAACCTCCAGCTCCCTCAATTTTTAACCTGCTTGCTGGGAACAAGAAAATGTCTCTTTCCCAGCATTCTCCTTTCCACATTGGCCTTGTTGCAAGCAAGAGCTGGTGAAAAGGAGAAAAACCCAAACCAGAACAACAAAAAACCCCCCCAACACAACCTTCATTCCAGAGTCCAATTTGCAATGAGAATCTTTGAGTCTATTTTTGTCCAATTCCATTTGGACAAAATTCAAGAATTTGATTTTTCCCATTGCTTTACTTTGTACTCTGGTTGACTCGGAAAGCATGGGCTGAAACCAATGCTGAACCACAAAATTCAATTAAAACACAGGGAGTAAGCAGGGAGGAGAAATCAATGGGTGGATTAGTCTATCAGCTGCTGTTCCCATGATCTTCTTATCTTATCCTGCACTACGAGAAGAACTGTTGGGAAGTGGAGTCGTTCTAAAATCAGCTCAGGCTGCTGTGTCCTCTCAGCACAGAGCAGAAAATTGGATCAATAGCCTGAGCCTATTCCTCTTTGCTTTCCTTCTAAACAGCTGGACTGCCAAATCCAGCCAGAGAATGGAGGCTAATCTGGGGTTTAATCCTCTGCTCTCCAACTATGAAGTTAAACAACAGAGCCTGAAACAAGCAGAAATCAGTACAGATTCCAAGCCAGGCTGCTTAGGGTTTACATGTATTTATAATTTTTAAATATTTTTAAACATATTTTGTCTGCTGTTCTTGCATCTAACAACTACACCAGACATTGGGAATGGAAATGTTTATCAATCCTTGAATTACCTGTGGGGCTATCAAAAAAGAAGACCTAAGGCAGGAGGGAAACATTCTAAAATACCAATATTTAATTTTTAATTTGTTCCTACTTTTATTATATATTTCGCTTTTTCTGTAGAACATAATAGCACTTCTGAAGTTTTATGTCAAAGGTCCTTGATACGGGAGGAAGAGAACAGAAAGGAAAAAAACACATTTTTGACCTTGTATGAGCTGTTTCAAAAACTGCCAATTATGACCTTTTCCAACCTTAACAGTTCTCTGATTGGTACCTGGACGGCTATTTAAATAGACAAAGGCAAAGAGCAAAATAAACTCTTTTTTATTCTTTCTCTTTTACTCACTAGCAATGTTAGATTGATTTGCAGGTGGAAAGCTGGATGGGGAGTCCTGACTCATGGAAAGGCTGGAAAACAGGAGGGGAGAGGGATTGGTGGTGGTTTCCTTCAGATAACTCACTGCAGGGGATCTGCACCGTGCTGCACAGCAAACCCCGCACGTGTCTCTGGGGATGAACAAACTGGGACATTTCACTGCAGGAAAGGCTGTCCAGCACATCCATCCATGCACCTGGAATAACTGGAACACCCCGTCTGGGGTCACCCGGGGCCAGTTCTGATCCTGCAGTCCCTGCTCACAACTTGGTCTCATTGAAAATTTGGTATTTTTGGCTGGGTTCAGGCGGCAGATAGCAATGTTTTGGTGTTGATGTGGGAGGTGATGCCTTAAGTTTTAGCTTTCATGTTTTTCAGATTCTGTGCTGCCTAGGAATGTAGTTCTGAGCCTCATATGAAGTGCCAGTCTGCTCTTCACAGAGCAGGGAGACAAAACAAATCCTTTTCCTGCTGAACATCAAGGACAACTTTCAGGCCCAAAAGCACAAACAACAGTGGGCTGAAGGGAGGAACAAGAAGGATGAGACCTCACAACCTGCAGCTGTAATTGGACAATTAAACCCCAATATGCAAATGGACCAAAACTTATAAAAATGTAAGATCTCATGACTCGACCATTTTGTGACCATTCTGAGTCCACCTTGGGTGTAGCCCTGGTCAGGCCCTGTCCTGCCCAAGGTGGATCCAGGAGGCCTTTCAATAAATCCCTGCTTTATTCTCTAGCTCTGCCCAGTCTCTGCTCCAGGTCAGCCCTCCCAAGACATCAGTGGGGTGATGGAAATGCAATGGGATGGGCTTTCAGGCCCCTTCCAACCCAAACCATTCCATGGCTCCTCCACCTGTGTCTCTGCTGGAACATTTATCTCTGAGGAAAGAGCAAGTTTGGAATGTGCTGTTCGGGTGGCCGGCACAAGCTTCTGGTGCTGATGTGGGAGTTGATATTTGGGGTGCAGGATGTCCTACAGCCTTCTGTAAGCATGGGGTACATCCACACTCTACTGTGTCCTCACAGGGAATCACAGAATCATGAAAGGTCCCAGACTGGGTTGGAAGGACCTTAAAGATCATCCTGTTCTGCCTTGTAAAACAGGGGAATGAAGTGATAATTGGTGCCCCTGGAAAGCGGCTCCTTATGTTGGTGGTGAAAGCCAGTGTGTGCCACTGGGAACTTCAGTGTGTTTATATCAGGAATTGCAGCTCTGCATTGATCTCTCAGGCTGTGCTCTCCTGCACCCCAAATCTCACCCGGTCCAGTGGGAGCCATCCTTGCCCGTGGATGGAGCCACTCCAGGGTTCCTGCAGATGTTTCTCTGCTGGAACATCTCTCACTGTGGAAAAAGCAGCTGTTAGGGATGTGGTGCCACAGTTCAGCAGGAGAAGCCAAAAGCAATGTCTCAGCAAACTTCAGCTACAGACTGGGGTGTTGGGAATGAACCTTATCACAGGATCACAGAATCCTGGACTGGGCTGGGTTGGGAGGGACATTAATGATCACCCAGTGCCACCCCTGCCATGGAAGGGACACCTTCCACTGTCCCAGGCTGCTCCAAGCCTGCAGTTGTTTTTCATGCAGAAGGAGAGGAATATATGGAATACTTAAGTGTGGAAAGGAGTAAAATACTGGGGGAAAGGAGTAAAATAATGGGGGAAAGGGGTAAAATAATGGGGAAAAGGAGTACAATAATGTGGAAAATGGGAGGGATTTGATGGAATTGTGTGCTGAGAACCATGGCAAAGGTGATGNTTCCATGGCTCCTCCACCTGTGTCTCTGCTGGAACATTTATCTCTGAGGAAAGAGCAAGTTTGGAATGTGCTGTTCGGGTGGCCGGCACAAGCTTCTGGTGCTGATGTGGGAGTTGATATTTGGGGTGCAGGATGTCCTACAGCCTTCTGTAAGCATGGGGTACATCCACACTCTACTGTGTCCTCACAGGGAATCACAGAATCATGAAAGGTCCCAGACTGGGTTGGAAGGACCTTAAAGATCATCCTGTTCTGCCTTGTAAAACAGGGGAATGAAGTGATAATTGGTGCCCCTGGAAAGCGGCTCCTTATGTTGGTGGTGAAAGCCAGTGTGTGCCACTGGGAACTTCAGTGTGTTTATATCAGGAATTGCAGCTCTGCATTGATCTCTCAGGCTGTGCTCTCCTGCACCCCAAATCTCACCCGGTCCAGTGGGAGCCATCCTTGCCCGTGGATGGAGCCACTCCAGGGTTCCTGCAGATGTTTCGCTGTGAGAACATCTCTCACTGTGGAAAAAGCAGCTGTTAGGGATGTGGTGCCACAGTTCAGCAGGAGAAGCCAAAAGCAATGTCTCAGCAAACTTCAGCTACAGACTGGGGTGTTGGGAATGAACCTTATCACAGGATCACAGAATCCTGGACTGGGCTGGGTTGGGAGGGACATTAATGATCACCCAGTGCCACCCCTGCCATGGAAGGGACACCTTCCACTGTCCCAGGCTGCTCCAAGCCTGCAGTTGTTTTTCATGCAGAAGGAGAGGAATATATGGAATACTTAAGTGTGGAAAGGAGTAAAATACTGGGGGAAAGGAGTAAAATAATGGGGGAAAGGGGTAAAATAATGGGGAAAAGGAGTACAATAATGTGGAAAATGGGAGGGATTTGATGGAATTGTGTGCTGAGAACCATGGCAAAGGTGATGCAACCTGGCCTTGGACGCTTCCAGGGATCCAGGGACAGCCACAGCTTCTCTGGGGACCCTGTGCTGGTGGGACCAACATCCCTGTCAGCTGCCAGAAATGGACAATCAACATTGCTCTGTGTGGTTTGAATGTTTTCCTGAGCATTCCTCCAAGAATATCTTGTCTCTCTTAAGCACCTCCAAGCACCCATAAACACATCATCCTTTCTGCACTTCCCTCAGTGTATTTATTTTTGCAGCACGGAGGGGGAGATGGAAAATCCTCTGAGCAGTAGCCACAGAAGCTGATCCACCACTGAGCAGGCACATGGCCAAGTGGATGCATGGGCATACATGCAGACAGCCCAAAGGACAGATGTATCAAATCAGATTTATGAGGTCAGTTTTCCCAGCCAATAAAGCCCAGATTGCTGTCTGCCCCATTATAACCTTCCTGTGTTTAAATGGATGTGAAACAGATAATCCAGCCTTTGGCGGGAACAGCACTGACAAAACACAAACATTATTTCTGTAGCCACATAAGATTATTTTTCCAATTCAGCAGAAAGTATTGGCTTGAAGATTGTTAAAGAGGTCACAGTATTTTTATACTGGTTGTGTGTGAATAAAAATTTTCTCAGTCCAAGAGAAGGACCAGAGGATGTGTATTAATTATTGTTATTATATAGTAGAGTACAGCGGGAAGGGACTGTATATCTTGGTGTGATGAGATCTGTCCTGGGCAAACCTGTGTAACTGATACCTGCTCCTCACACCCCAAATAAAATGGTCTAAGCCCTGGGCCAGGCTGGTGTTTCCCTCAAGTTGAAGGTTGTACCTGTCAAAGTGGTTGTTCTATGAGTGGGACAGGATTTTGAGAACATTCTGTCCCACCACTTATAATTATTATTGGCCATGTTATTTCCCCAAACCTATAAATGAAATTCAAATGTTCCACTAGGAAGGTGGTCTATCCATTATGTCTAGGATACTACCTGAAAAAATGGCATTTTTTTCCTTTTATTTTCAGTAAAACAAAGCAATTTTCCATTTCATAAGATCCCTTCTCTCAGCAAACAAACCTAAATTGGTTCAATATTGTTGTTTGAATCTCTATTTACTTATCCTATGGGAAAGAAATGTAAATTAAAATATGAACATTACATGCAAGACACTTCAAGAAGATATTGAAATTGTACAGTAAAAATAGCTTTCTGATGGGAATATATTAAATAACATTGAACATAAAGACTCATTTGCCAGCTGCAAAAACAGTATTGGGATGGGAAACATGCTAGGAAGAAGCAGGCACTTGGGAAGAATACATTAGTAAAAATGCTATTTTTATTTAAAGTTCTATACAGTCAAAGTTCATCTTCCAATGTTTTCTAAGGATTAGGCTTTCAGTGACATTGAAACTTTTGGCCCAAACCTTCCTGGAATCACATTGTCCTCTCTAGAACTGAATGAGGAGAGACTAATTCATTATATTAAAACTTATTGTTGTGAAGTTCATAAATTGCTTTTTTATCCCCCTCAGATTCTTTGTTTTGCCTTGTAAAAGAGTGGAATGAAGTGATAATTTGTGCCCCTGGAAAGTGGCTGCTTATGTTGGTGGTTAAAACCATTGGGTCCCATTGGGGACTTTTACAGGAAAGAAATGGCAAGGAGAGGTGATTCAGATGCTGAGTTTCACAAAGCTGACACTGACCTGAGCAGCTCCCTGTGGCACCAGCAGAGTCCAAAGGCATCTTTGGGAGAGTTCTCAGAAGGGAATTTCCCACATCCAAAGGCATCTTTGGGAGAGTTCTCAGATGGGACTTTCCCCATATTCTCTGAGGAGAGCTTCCTGACATTTGGAGTTCTTCTGTACTTCGTAAAGATGTTCTGAGCTGGGGCATTTCTGCACCCCAAATCTCACCTGTTCCAGTGGGAGCAATCCCTGCCCGTGGATGGAGCCACTCCAGGGTTCCTGCAGGTGTTTCTCTGCTGGAACATCTCTCACTGTGGAAAAAGCAGCTGTTAGGGATGTGGTGCCACAGTTCAGCAGGAGAAGCCAAAAGCAATGTCTCAGCAAACTTCAGCTACAGACTGGAGTGTTGGGAATGAACCTTATCACAGGATCACAGAATCCTGGGCTGGTCTGGGTTGGGAGGGACATTAATGATCACCCAGTGCCACCCCTGCCATGGCAGGGACCTTCCACTGTCCCAGGCTGCTCCAAACCCTGTCCAACCTGGCCTTGGGCACTGCCAGGGATCCAGGGGCAGCCACAGCTGCTCTGGGCACCCTGTGCCAGGGCCTGCCCACCCTCAAAGGGAAGAATTCCTTCCTAATATCTGATCTAAATCTTCCTCTTTTCATTTAAAACTCTTCCCCCTTGTTCTGTTACTGTCTTAGGCAGCTTGGAGAAGAATCAGACACAAATCCTGTGTGAGAAGATGGTTGCACTCCAAAGGAGAGAGAGCTTTTGTCCTTTAGCTCTCGGGCTTGCAGTTATTCCATTATTTTTTGTGATGTAGATGCTCAGCACATGGTGAAGATCACTTCAGACATCTGACCTTTTCCACTTTCTTACTCCCTTTCCTCAGCTGAATGGGGGAGGTGGTGGTGGAACTGCCAACAAAGCCTGTGAGGACCAGATAACAATGAGGTGATAGTACACAAATGTCAGCCTTCATCAAATTAATCCCAGGACAGGCACCCGGATGCGTTTACAGCAGATAATCTAAACACAAACACAGCGTTCTAATCTCTGCCCTGGTGACTCACCAACAGATGCCTGAACACAGCCCCGCTAACCTCAAGGCAAAGATCAGCATCTGTTCCAGAGCTGTTCAAGGCTCTTTGGAAGGTATTGCTTTTATTTTCATCACAATTGCAATCCCGTTTCTCGGTATTCCACTGCCCCTTGAAATTGTTATGAGAGCAGTCAGCACTGCAACACGAAGGAGTTTCAGAGCCAGCCAGAGCAATTAAAGAANATCTTCCAATGTTTTCTAAGGATTAGGCTTTCAGTGACATTGAAACTTTTGGCCCAAACCTTCCTGGAATCACATTGTCCTCTCTAGAACTGAATGAGGAGAGACTAATTCATTATATTAAAACTTATTGTTGTGAAGTTCATAAATTGCTTTTTTATCCCCCTCAGATTCTTTGTTTTGCCTTGTAAAAGAGTGGAATGAAGTGATAATTTGTGCCCCTGGAAAGTGGCTGCTTATGTTGGTGGTTAAAACCATTGGGTCCCATTGGGGACTTTTACAGGAAAGAAATGGCAAGGAGAGGTGATTCAGATGCTGAGTTTCACAAAGCTGACACTGACCTGAGCAGCTCCCTGTGGCACCAGCAGAGTCCAAAGGCATCTTTGGGAGAGTTCTCAGAAGGGAATTTCCCACATCCAAAGGCATCTTTGGGAGAGTTCTCAGATGGGACTTTCCCCATATTCTCTGAGGAGAGCTTCCTGACATTTGGAGTTCTTCTGTACTTCGTAAAGATGTTCTGAGCTGGGGCATTTCTGCACCCCAAATCTCACCTGGTCCAGTGGGAGCCATCCCTGCCCGTGGATGGAGCCACTCCAGGGTTCCTGCAGGTGTTTCTCTGCTGGAACATCTCTCACTGTGGAAAAAGCAGCTGTTAGGGATGTGGTGCCACAGTTCAGCAGGAGAAGCCAAAAGCAATGTCTCAGCAAACTTCAGCTACAGACTGGAGTGTTGGGAATGAACCTTATCACAGGATCACAGAATCCTGGGCTGGTCTGGGTTGGGAGGGACATTAATGATCACCCAGTGCCACCCCTGCCATGGCAGGGACCTTCCACTGTCCCAGGCTGCTCCAAACCCTGTCCAACCTGGCCTTGGGCACTGCCAGGGATCCAGGGGCAGCCACAGCTGCTCTGGGCACCCTGTGCCAGGGCCTGCCCACCCTCAAAGGGAAGAATTCCTTCCTAATATCTGATCTAAATCTTCCTCTTTTCATTTAAAACTCTTCCCCCTTGTTCTGTTACTGTCTTAGGCAGCTTGGAGAAGAATCAGACACAAATCCTGTGTGAGAAGATGGTTGCACTCCAAAGGAGAGAGAGCTTTTGTCCTTTAGCTCTCGGGCTTGCAGTTATTCCATTATTTTTTGTGATGTAGATGCTCAGCACATGGTGAAGATCACTTCAGACATCTGACCTTTTCCACTTTCTTACTCCCTTTCCTCAGCTGAATGGGGGAGGTGGTGGTGGAACTGCCAACAAAGCCTGTGAGGACCAGATAACAATGAGGTGATAGTACACAAATGTCAGCCTTCATCAAATTAATCCCAGGACAGGCACCCGGATGCGTTTACAGCAGATAATCTAAACACAAACACAGCGTTCTAATCTCTGCCCTGGTGACTCACCAACAGATGCCTGAACACAGCCCCGCTAACCTCAAGGCAAAGATCAGCATCTGTTCCAGAGCTGTTCAAGGCTCTTTGGAAGGTATTGCTTTTATTTTCATCACAATTGCAATCCCGTTTCTCGGTATTCCACTGCCCCTTGAAATTGTTATGAGAGCAGTCAGCACTGCAACACGAAGGAGTTTCAGAGCCAGCCAGAGCAATTAAAGAATTCTTCCCCCGGAGGGTGCTGGCACTGCCCAGGCTCCCCAGGGAATGGGCACAGCCCTGAGGCTGCCACAGCTCCAGGAGAGTTTGGACAGAGCTGCCAGGGATGCACGGGGTGGGATTTTGGGGTGTCCTGAGCTGGACTCGATGGTCCTTGTTGGTCCCTTCCAGCTCAGGATATTCTGTGAGTATAAAGTTAAGGATATAATCCTGGTGTCCAGCATTCCCTGGTATTCTTTGGATGTTTTCTCTTGGGAAAAGGAGAAGCCTGTGGTTTATAGTACACCTGTGGCTCTTCAGAACTGTTTAGACTGATGTGTAGATGCCTGGTTATTATCACAAGTGCTGGAGTCCATTTCTTATCCATCTTTTTATCCTGGGTGAAGTGGTTCCATGGCCTGCAGCCCTGCAGACACCAAGCGTGGACTTTGCTTCCTTTTCCTGGAGACTCTGAAGTTTGGCTGCTTGTTGGCCCACGGTGCTGAGCAAAGGGAATTCTGCAGGGTCTTCCCAGCAGAGAAACAAAGGCTGATCACTGCTTGTTGAAGCTGGAATTCAGCACGGAAAAACCATGTTGAGTGTCATTTCTGAGGAGTCAGTACCCTGAGCAACAGTGACTTTCCGTATGCAAAATTAAACTGCAGAGTGGCAGATCACCAGGTTCTACTTTTAATAGGCTGGTATGTTTGAAATTACGATGATGGGCTATTATTTGGTATTATGACATTTTAGCCATCTAGCATTAAAAAATAATTCCCTTTAGTCATTCCCTGGAAAAGAAAATTAAGGTTCATTGACTGCCACTAAGAGATGAGAACAAATTCCATGTAGCTCCTGAAATATGACCAGATGATCAATATAATTTTTATTCTCAGATTGTGTCTTTTTTCACCTTTATTTCTCATTGGATTTCAAACTTCAAACTTTAAATATGCCAGGGTGGTTAATTTGTAGCCTCAGGGAATTAATGTCAGACAATAAGTTCTCCAAAGAGGGATAAAGAAACCCAAGTTCAGTCCTGGGAGGGGGGAAACGTGACTGAATGACACAAAAAAGGAGCTAAGTGTTCATTCAAATACCGACCAAAACCACGGCAGAAAGTTCTCAGACGAAGGCTCCCAGAGGACATGGACACAGAACTATAAAATAAATACTGAGGAATATGGGACATAAAGAAATTCTAGAAAAAAACCCTTAATGCTGCCCAAAATATCACCTGCCATCCAGCCCAGATAAAAAGTGACATCTGCACATGGCCTCTTGCATTCAGAGACTTCTACAGAGAGGTAGAAGTGCAGAAATCAGAGGTCGAAGTTTGGTCACCTAAATTTAAAACAGTGATGTGGAAAAAAACTCTGTGTATCTACTGCACTCCCATCAGCTGTCATCCTGCTCTTTTATTTCCAAGTTAATTAATTCCCTGGAGATGCAGCAGACTTGGAAGGGTTTAGCCCCGTGGTGCATTGAGCCACGGGCTCTGAATGGAAGGGGCACAATCCCTGCTCCGAGGGCCTCATTCCCAGTGTGTTTTGGTATATTCCCTCTCCAACACATGGTTCAGAATTCCACAGCTGAGATCAACCACGGAAAACTTCAGTGCTTCCACCATTGATTTAAAGTTGTCTGGAAAGATTTAGAGTGATGACATATTGAATTTGGTAAACTATGATTATTGACATCAGCTGAGAGACAAAATGTTCTGGAAAATTACTGACAACGCTGGTAAATTTTGGTATTGCTGGTTTTTATTAATCGAGTTGTTTAAGGATTCAACTGCCTATAAAAATAGATGTAAAATTATAGCATAGAATTGAAGTTGATAATTATTTTGTATTGTGTTTTCGTAATGAAATCTAAAAGCAGCGAAGGCAGAGGAGCTCTGCAATTCCTCTTCATTATCCTGTCCTGTTCCCCTTTCCTCTTCCCCTTCCCCTCTGCCACATGGGCTACATCTGCCATCAGCTACAGCCCCAGGCTCTGGGGGAATCCAAGTGGTTTTCTCTGAGGAGATCCCGTTAGTTTCCACTTGCTGACAACTGTAAAATCAGTTACCTTCAGCAAAAATGATTCCTTAGTCTCCCTGACTCTATCAGGACATTCACTATTTGTTCTAGTCGTGACAAAGCAATCTACTGCTAAGGTACGTTTTTGTTTCTTGTTTTAAGGGACCTTCAGATAAAATTTCACTTGCCCTTGGTGTGAGGTCTGCATGGACTGATCTCATTTTGGTGACAGGTGAACTGTACCTGCACAGATACAAACATTTAATGCTGTTCTGTGAACTCAAACCACAGGCAGCAGTCACGGCCCTCTTGTTCAAGTGGTCAAACAGAAATTCTGTAAAAACCGAAGCTGTAACGAAACTGGGTTGAGTGAACACTCCCCTCCTCTCCTCCTCTTCAGCCTGCTTGCAATTCCTCATTTTCACTAACCCAGCACTGCCGAGGCCACCGCTAACCCACGTCGCCAAGTGTCACACCCACATGGCTTTTAAATCCCTGCAGGGATGGTGATTCCACCACTGCCCTGGGCAGCTGTGCCAGGGCTGGACAAGCCTTTCAGCGAGGAAATATTCCCCAGCACCCACGCTGACCCTCCCCTGGCCGTCTGCTCTCTCCTGTCCCTGTTCCCTGGGAGCAGAGCTCAGCCCCCCGGCTGTCCCCTCCTGTCAGGGACTTGTGCAGAGCCAGAGGGTCCCCCCGAGCCTCCTTAAATGCTGACACTCTATGCGGTTGTGACGANCCCAGCACTGCCGAGGCCACCGCTAACCCACGTCGCCAAGTGTCACACCCACATGGCTTTTAAATCCCTGCAGGGATGGTGATTCCACCACTGCCCTGGGCAGCTGTGCCAGGGCTGGACAAGCCTTTCAGCGAGGAAATATTCCCCAGCACCCACGCTGACCCTCCCCTGGCCGTCTGCTCTCTCCTGTCCCTGTTCCCTGGGAGCAGAGCTCAGCCCCCCGGCTGTCCCCTCCTGTCAGGGACTTGTGCAGAGCCAGAGGGTCCCCCCGAGCCTCCTTAAATGCTGACACTCTATGCGGTTGTGACGAATTTGGATTTTTTTTTTTCTTTTTTGTTAAGGTTGGGATAGAGACATACGGGAAATGTAGGTTTTGTGCTTGGATTTGGTCGTTTATTATTTCTTATTTATTTACCAGACTCACGAGCCATGGGCTCTTACTAGCATGCTAGAAAACAAAGGTAAAATGGAGTGTTTCTAACTCTTTCCAAGGTTATTTAAGTGATAATTACTCAATAACAACGTGACACCTGTATTACTTATACTTTTGACCCAATAATGACTACTCAAGGCTTGCAATGCGGACTTTTTCACTTAATTACAGAAAACTACCTAAACCCATGAAGAAGAAGGAAGAAGAAGGACTTAGACAACACCTAGAATTTTCCATCTTAATGCATATGTATTACTACACACTAAAAATCCCAAAATCCAAGTTTCCAGAATTCCAACAAAAAAAAGAATGATCTTCTTTTAATTGGAGTGTGTGCCAGCTGTGTGGGTGAGAGGCTTGGAGCTGCTTTACTTAAGCTGTTCACTTAAACGGAACCAAATAAAAACGTGAAATACTCTAGGCTGAAACAATCTCAAAATCATGGCGATGCATTTCAGAAAGCCACTTTCTGTGGCTGACACTGCTGGGCTGTTGTGGTCCAGGAGAGGAAATTCCTTATGGATCTTTGAGGAGGTAGGAAGAAAGATGGGACTAAAGAGTTGATTTCCAGGAGGTCCTGGGGTCTGAACCCAGGCTCATGGTATTCAGAAGTGATTAGGAATGAGAAAATAGCTAGGAGACAGTTTTCAGGGTGGGCTCTGCTCTCCAAACTCCCTGAGGAATTGCAGGAGGAGGTTATTACATTACATTTTCTGTCAAATTGAATGGAAGGTAAAGGTCAGTGTAGGTATGTGAAGTGATGCACCAAGATTACATTAAAAAAAAAAAAACACAACAAAAACCCCTTCAAAAACCTAATTTCGCACTGAAAGTAAGCTGGCTGCTCAGAATCAGGAAAAATACCTTTGGATGATTTGTTTTTAATTAGTCTCTAATGTGAGGAGAGCTGCAGAATAAATCCTGTCCCTGTGAAAATTGCCTGGGCACACGTGCAGTCATTCCACTGCTCCAGGGGGAAGGGAGTGGAGCTGGGAAAGGTTTGAAGAAGGGTGAGAAGTGAAGGGGATGCAGTTGTTTTTCATGCAGGAGAGGGATGCATGGGATACTTTAGTCTGGAAAGGAGTAAAATAATGGGGGAAATGAGTAAAATAATGGGGGAAATGGGAGGGATTTGATGGAAGTGAGTGCTGAGAGCCATGGCAAAGGTGATGTTGTGTGCTTTTACAGCATGGGAAGCAGGGGGCAACAAAATCCACTCTCAGAAAAGAGGATGGATGACTGTTCTTCCAGTTGTTGTAGAATGCTGTGAACATGGGAAATTTCTGTAGATTTGAGGGGGAAAATGAACACATTCCTGGGAAGGAAACCCAGGCAGGACCAATGCGGACTTCTGACTTGAGAAACCATTAAAATGCAACTTTCTGGAGGAAGACAGAATACTCTGGAGCCCTTTAATACATGTGTGTCCTAATCTTATACACTTCCATGTCCTTTAGATGACTGTAGGGAAGATATTTAATTAGGAGGGAAGATATTTAATTAAACAGTGTTTGATCTGATCCACTGCTTGTGTGAAGGCAGCTGGTGTTAAATATTTGTTACATTGAGATGGAATTTATTGAGGAAGGAAGCCAAGTTTTGAGTTTTGAAGTTTTTACATTAAGCAACACAGTTGAAAGTAGACATTTTCTTTCCACGCATTTTTTTCTTTTTTAGCCTCTACAGAGGGTTGAGTGGAGGAGGGAAACCTGCTTTTATGTCAGTTATTTACTGTGCATGGCTCTTATGTCTTCAGTACTGGACAAACACAGCATTTAAAGCACTTTCCTACCTGAGATACCTAAGACTGTCAGTGTAAGCACAAAAACCAGTAAAAGGGTACAGAAAAATAGTGGATTGCTACTGTAATACAGAGATTTCTAAAGGTGAGAGAGTAATTTTTACATCCTGTTATGTTTCTGGTGATTGCATTTATGTATTCTGTAATGTATCACATACATAGTACAGTATATTATATATACTGCAATATATTATAGATTATGTATATTTTTATATATATTTCTATTTTTTTTTCCTGGTGAGGCTGTTAGTCTTATGGCTTAGTTTTAGGTATTCCTGCATGGAACAGGGACTTGGACACGATAATCATTATGGGTCCCTCCTAATTTGAGATATTTTATGATTATTGAAGGAAAAATATTATGACTTGCATGGGGTCACAGCCCAGAGAAGATCATGTTATGGTTTCAGCAGGCACTTTGAGCCCAGGCTGTTCCCTCCGGGGATGAGCTGGGAGCCACTGGGCACTGTGGCTCCTGTCCTGTGTCATCCCACATTCCTGCAGGAGAACCCTGGAATTTCAGATTTCTCTGCACATAACAGAGCACAAGTCTGGTGAGGAGCCGCTGAGGGAGCTGAGAAAGGGGCTCAGCCTGGAGAAAAGAGGCTCAGGGGGAAATTCTGGCTCTGCACAACTCCCTGACAGGAGGGGACAGCCAGGGTGTCGGGTCAGTGGTGAAATAAAGGACAGGCACAACTGGGTCGTCCCAAAAAACAAAAGTTTTTAATGTATGAAAATAATAAACTGGGGAAGGCGAACACCCTGTATAGGACAAACCTCAGAAGGCGAACTGGGGTAAGAACAGGGATATGTAAAAGGGGGCAGACCTGAGGGTAAGAGATTTAGAATATGCAAAACGCTGCATCAAACATGGAACAATGGGGAAAGAGAACCGGGGAATATTCTGGAACTTTGTCCATATCAGGGGACTCTATTAACATGTTAACTTCCCATCAACCTTTGTGCCCTGAGCTTCTGCTCACCATAATTTGGGTGTTAGCCCCGTCACCTACAGGTTTGACTGCCAGGGCCTCAGGTTGGTGCCTTCGTAGGAAGGTGGGGCTGCCCCACCATGCGCCCCAAGCAGCTCTGTTCTATTCCTGCTCCAGGAACAGGGACAGGAGCAGAGGGAATGGCCTCGGGTTGTGCCACGGGAGGCTCAGGGTGGACACTGGGAACAATTTCTCCTCTGAAAGAGCTGTCAGGTGGGCTGGACTGGGCTGCGCAGAGCAGCACCCCTGGCAGTGTTTGGAAGGAGTGTGTGGCACTCAGGGCCAGGGGTTAGTGATGGCCTTGGCAGTGCTGCATTAATGGCTGGAATCCATGGCCTTGGAGGGCTTTTCCAGCCTGAATGATTCCATGGTTCTGTGGTTCTGCTGTCACTGGCTCCAGCTGCCAAAGGAACGGAGGCTTCTTAAGGCCAACACTGGCACAGAAGAGCTTTTGGAGCAGACAAAAGAGAAGCTCCCAGTGTGGAGGCTGGAAATCTGCTGAAATAGCAGCACCTCTGTGTTTGTGGGGCAGCAGTTGCCAAACCTCCCAGGAATTTTGTGCTGATTCTGTTTTCCCCATCCAAGACACACCTGGAGCTCCCTGGGAGCAGCTGCTCTCCCTCTGGCTGATGCAGGGTCAGGTTCTGCAGTATGTGGGACAAAATCTCCCCAGGCCTCACATCCTCCCCAAATCTTCCCAAGCCTTGCATTTTCTCAGAGCAGGACAGGAGTTGGAAGTGGTCACAAAAACTGGACAAACTGTTTGGTAGCTTTCACCTAAAAACTCTAATCATAACCCAACAACTACTGACCTGAACTTAAAAACATTGGTGTGCTGCAGCTGCTTATTTGTAATATCTGATTTTTAGTTTATTTGAAATACCTGAGGTTCAGTTTATTGGAATATCTGATTTTTAATTTATTGGACAATTCTCCGTATGTATTATTTCACCTTGCTGTGGTGACTTAGGATGAAAACAAGACTATAATAACCAGGATTTTCTCTAAGCTATACAATTATCATAAACCTTCTAAAATCCTTAAGTAACAGCCATAAGTCAAAAAATATTTGGAAAAACTACTCTATTACTGGAGTGCCAGTCAGGTTTGTGTGAGCAGTGGGGATGAGAGGATCTGGACACTTGTGAAGTGCTGCTGCTGCTCAGCTCAAACATGATTTTCTTGCTCCATGAATCACAGGCCAGGGCTTGGCTCTGCTCCTACCCCTCGCCAGCTCCCTCCCAGCGCAGCCTGAGCGTGTCTGGGCATTCCCACTGTGCTGTGGGAAACCCTCAGAGAGGGACAGACACTCTCTGAACTCACCCTTCCCTGCTCTCCATCCCCCGTTGCACTGAGGAGTGGTTCGGTGCAAGAGAGTAAGAGTGTCCCTGGAGAAGATTTCTAATTTTGCTCCCCGGGTGAGCTGAAGCTTTTCCAGAGCAGGCTGTGGGCTGATCCGGGTGGAGGAGGGCTGGGAAAGGTCAGGGATCCCATCTTGGCTCTTTTTTCAGCAGCTTTGCTGGTAAAACCCCACAGACGTTCTCGTGGGCTCTCTGCTAACAGAGAGACAGATCATTTCCCCCTCTAGATTTATAAGAGTGTTTGAGGTTGTGGCATCCTCAGGAGCCGGGAGGCAGGCAGGATCTCTGGAAATAGCTGGGAAAACTGCAGCCACAGAAAGTGAGGGAATGGTGCTGGGTTGGTCCAAGCAGTGCCAGCCCCAGCTGCTCTCACCAAGCTCCTAGGGCAGAAATCACGCCTGGTTGCTGCAGGCAGAACCTTGAACAGTCTATACTTGGAAGGCAAAATGCGGGAAATTTCATCCCTCCAACTCCAAAACATTCCATTTTTTTAAATTTGGTTTTTAAAAATAATATTGTGTCCTTTTTGGGCACACATAAATATAGTGATGCTCCCTCTGTGTCTCATGTATTCCGGCAAACAAGCTGTCAGATTGCCTGAGTGGATGGTATATGTGGCAGGAGATTTATGAAACTGTTCCATCCTGCTTCTAAATAAATTAAAAAACGTCATGGGTTTGGGGAATCAAAGCTTTCAGAGCAGTGTTGTGGTTTTTGTTGCTCTAAATTAGTGAGATGAAGCACTTCATTTGAAAAGTTCCCTCCTCTGACAATTGTCAGGGAGTTCACACGAATGGAGCTTTTCATTTTCGTGGAGAAAACCTAAATTGTGTAAGTGATGTCATCTATTTTCATACTCTGTTTAGACAGCCTTGCAGACTACAAAGGACATTTTCTGGACTGTGGATCTGAGTTTTCTGAGGGAAAATATCAGATATCTGTGAGGAAATGTTGAGGTTTTGTCCCCCTCTGCCCAGACACACCCCCAGGGTGTCTGTGAGAATGGAGCACCCAGGAACCCCTTGTTTGCAATGCAAGGTTAAAACGCACCAAGTTTAACTTCATATTCTGGCATTTTTTATGGAAAGTGGAAACAGATGGACGAGACAAAGGCACAGTAATGTGTCTAACACTAACCAGAGGGAAGAAACCAAAGCAGCTATTCCCACATTGGTGTTTGCATTTGCTTCTAGAAGATGTTCCTGCACTTCAATATTTGTTTAAAAACCTTACCAAGCCCATGGATATCTCCTGGCTGCTGGCCTGACAGGGAATTCCAGAGGGATGGCCCTGCAGAGGGATGAGGGAGTGGTGTGAGATTAGGAATGGCAGGATGATTTCTTAGTCTGAGACAAAATCTTTGCTTAAAGCAGGAAAAGGAACCCCAAGTAACTGACTATGAGAGTGAGCAAAAGTTTGGTCAATCAGAGAATAATAATTTTGTCCATGACTTTTTATGCTAGAGAGGAAATTTAGTAGTGCCTTACTTGGTAAATCCAAGGAATAGGTGACGTTATTCTGCACAGGTCTCTATTGGCACAGAAATATCTTTAAAAAGCTCACAGAGATGTCAAAAACAGTAATACCAAATGATAGTAAATAATTAATGAATAATACCAAATTGTAGTAAATATAGTAAAAGCAATAATACCAAAAAATGTCTGTAACTGAGAATCAGTGAATGAATTACAGTAACCCTTAAACAGTAAAGCCAAATGACAAAAATTCCAAAACTTTGTTGTTGAAGGAAATACTTCTTTGACACATGCAAGGTATGTATCATAAATCAATGGTTTCAAAAAAGTCCATCTAGAACTGCTGTGTTTTACTACATTATTTGCCTTGACCCATCCTATTGAATTCCATTATTCTGTTAATATCTGAGCTTGGGTTTTGTTTCAGAGGATTTCTTTTGCTCTCACTACCTTCTACTGCTCATCCCTGTAAGTGAGACTTTTCCACATATAAAACATTTCCTGAGAACAATTTATTCCTTTGTATCAGGTGAGTACTGACACAACAATTTAATAATTTTTATTGATTAATTAATGAAATCAAACTTATAAATTAACCAAAGCTTTCCATCCTTCTTTTATTGTCTCTTTTATTTTTTTTTCTTAACTGTGCCATATCCTACATCTTATTACTGTTCAGCATTTCCATATATTTGGATTTCATCTGACCAGGAGTTGTTTGATTTGACAGATTCTGTATTTGAAGCATCAAAATATGTTGCTATGGAAAAAGTTACGAGTTCTAATTAAAAATGCAGAGGTCACAAGTTTCCCAGAACCAGCAGGGCATAGATCCTAGGAGAAAAGAATCACAACATAAAAAATCCAGAGATATGTCACTCTGCAACTTTCCAGATCTGAAAGGGGAACAGCAAGCATTCAGGACAAAACACGAGGCTGAAATTCATTCAGATGCTAAATTCTCCCTTCCCACTGGCACAAGCTGCTTCTGGAATTCATGCAGAGCATTGAGATTTGAAATGTCATCCTAATACAACTGAAAGTGAGGAGAGAGCCAAATTAGATGGGCATTAGTAAAGAGAAATCAGACTTGCCAGGTCATCCTTTCAACTCCAGTACCAACACTGAATTAATTTTCATGTCGTGGTGCTGAGGTTTTGATGAACTGCTTGTGTCCATCACATCCTTTGAAAGATCATCAGGTTGGAAAACACTCTCAGGCACAGGATGGAGCTTTGGGGTTGTCCTGTGCAGGGCCAGGAGCTGGACTGGATCATCCATGTGGGTCCCTTCCAGCCCGGGATATTCTGTGATTTTAGCTTTGTTTTCCCTTCAATACCGTGAGCTGTTTAACTCTTTACAGTTCCGCCTCTCATAAAATGTTATTTCTAAACAATGACTGGGGGTTTCCTGTCCTTTTGCTCCAGTTCAGCTGAACTAAGAACCGCCAGTGCAAGCACAGCCTTGGGTCTGCGCTGCTCCCACCTGTGACAAGGTGCACCCACACAATTCCTCAGTCTCTCAGTCGATCAATATCTGCATCAGAACACAGGATTTCAGGTCAGCTCAGCTGTGCCAAACCTCTGCTCTGGTATGAGCATACCTGCTCTGTGCAAGGTTGGCCATTTCTGCAATATTGTGGTAAATGAAACGGTTAAAACATCAAATCACAGAAAATCCTAAATTGGAAGGCACTCACAAGGCTCATCAAAGTCCAAAACTTCTACTCAAAATGTATTTAGCTTACCTAATCTTTTGACAGTGTTGGAGCTCTCAGAGCTCCCACTGCAGTAATTTTTTATTTTTAAATGACAAATATTGTGTAAATATCTTCCAGTTTGTGTCCCCTGCCCTGCAGTAGCAGGGCACAGCAGATTTTTCTACCTGAACCGTGCAGTTCAGGGAAGTGGTGCTGCTACATCCAGAGCCAAGGGATCCCCAGCTCCTCTCTGAGAGCTGCTGAGCTTCTGTCTTGGGGAAAAGGGACACTGATGGCTCCTGCTCCTTAGTTCCACTTCGAGATAGGAATAAAAATAACATTTCCTCACAGAAATTTGATATTTTCCCACAGAAAACACAGAACCATGTTCCAGAAAATGTACTTTTGTGAGGGTGGGNCAACCCTGGGATTCTGGGACTCTGTAATTCTGGGATTCTATAATTCCATGTTTTGATTATCCACGTGTGAACCTTGGCTCAAAGTTTCGATTCTCTGCTAAAGGTCCCACCAAAGGTGCAGCACAAGGCTCACCCCTGCAGTTTAATGCATTTGCAGATCTAGAATTGTTTCCTCCCAGTTCCTGCGAGAATTCCAGAGTCAGTTTATTGCCAGGGTTATTTATAGTTCTCTATCATGGCTGTGGCCTCAGGCCACATCCCTTAAACTGTGGAGACAGGCAGTCAAGTGCAACACCAGAACATGGAACTGAGTTTGTTGCTGGCACAACTACAGAGACCAGCACTGCATCCTGTGTTTCAAAGCCTCTGTGCACCATTTTACTCTAATTAAAGATGCTATCATTGATAAAACAACAATAGATACCCACCTCACTTTTTTGTGGGGGTTTAAACCACTATATCTAATGAGGATGGGACTAAAGGCCTTTGTGAGGGCTCACAAATGCAGATCTGTAGTTTTGTAAATGTAGACAATGTCATTCTGCTGTATTTAATGAGTCTTGTTTATAGTTCTGAAGTCTATAAACTGAGCTAATTACCATGAAAAATTCCAGGCAGCTGCCCTGAAACTGTTTTACCAGTTTTCTCTTTTGTCCTGCTTTGTTTTTTAATAAGGCAAGAAGTTTTCAGATAGTTACAGACAATATTCAGGATTGGGATCCATATTTAATGTTTTTCTATTGAGCTGCAGCAAGGTCAGATCTTAAATTCCTTGCTCTGATTCTAAGCCAAAGTAGATGAGAAACTGTGTGAAATCAGATAGCAGCTCAGAGGGCAACTTTGCTTTGAGAAGGTACAAACTTTACCCATTTCTACATTATTCATTTTAATAAGGGCATTAATTGAGCAAATCATTTAAAAATACTTTCAATATTATATATGATACTCTATGATATGATATAAAAAAGTTCAGTATAATATGATTGGTGTATTTCATATTTTATATTCAATATTTAGAGTCAATAATTTTTCTAATTTTAATATGTAATATACAGTATGAAATATTTACTATATAGCTCATAATTGAGACAGAAAATAGTAAAGTTCCCATTTTTGTGTGCAGACAGCACAAGCTGGTTTCTGTCATAAAGCAAAAAAAAAAAAAAAACCAACCAAACAATCAAAAAAACCAACATACTACAGTCATTTAATATACTGCTATTTCCATGCTCCCATGTCAATTTGGAGATATTTTTAGTGCTATCCTGGCTTTCCTATAAATTCATTTTTAAAAAGCCAAGCAAGACACTCTGAAAGAGCAAAAGGGAAGCTCTGGACGTCTTTCCCTGCGTGGAGTCCCCTGAAAAATTTCTCAGCCCTGCAGATTTCTAAAAGGCAAGAAGCCAGAGTGAAAGTGTTGGGAAGAGCATGGAGTAACAGGAAAGGCTCCGTAAACTGATTTTGTACTGAGAATTCTGGTTCAGGGTGTTGCTAAGTGCGAACAGAAATATTTCTCTGTCAGTTGCCAAACAAGCGGAAGACTCTGGGAGTTTCTTTTCAGCACTTGGAGCTCTGAACAAGGTGGTGGAAGGGGATTCTGTACAACCTGGCAGGGCCTGGGTCCCTCATGGGGCTGGGTTTAACCCCTTTGGTTTCTCCAGGGGGTGTCAAACCAGCCCCAAACTGGCCCTAAACCTGCCCCAAACCAAGACCAAACCAGCCCTCAACCTGCCCCAAAACAGCTCCAAACCAGCCCCAAACTGGCCCCCAAAAAGCCCCAAACCAGCACCAAAACACACCCCAAATGGCTCCAAACCAGCCCCAAACTGGCCCCCAAAAAGCCCCAAACCAGCACCAAAACACACCCCAAATGGCTCCAAACCAGCCCCAAACTGGCCCCCAAAAAGCCCCAAACCAGCTCCTAAAGCTGCCCCAAATCAAGCCAAATCCAAGCCCAAACCATCTCTAAAGCTGCCCCAGAACAGCCCCAAACCAGCCCCAAACCAGCAGCCTCATATTTGGGATTATTTTATTGAAGTAGCAGGCCCAGGACATCATGAGGTGCTGAGCAAAGCCTCCTGCCTTCTGAGAGCCACTAGGATACAAACTGGAAATGAAAATAAAATAGGAATTCACTTGGTGAGGATTCCATGGGAAGATTTTCACGGCGGCGTCAGGCCGAGGATGTTTCTCATGTGCCCTGATGATTTCACTTAATGAAGACAATTATGTGAAAAACTTTTTTTTGTGTGATTATAGGATGAAAAAAATCCGTGGAGTCATTAAATGAAAAAAAAAAAAAAGAAACCATTTCAGAACAAGCCATATAAGGCACAGAGAATTCTGCCCCGCTGACTCGGGCCAGGCTGGGGAGCAGCACTTAAAGGAAAAGGGCCCTTGGAACAGCAGCTCCTTCCCTTTGGGCTTCCCTGACCCAGCTTTGGCACTCATCCTGTCCCTGCTCCTTTCATGAGTATTTTTACAGTATGTTCTAAGGTCTGTTAGGGCTTTTAACTGGTATTTTGAAGCCCCTGAGGCTGAGAGGTGTGTGTATATATATATAAAATTATATAATAAATATAGATATTTATATATTTGTATTTATATATTCGTATTTTATATGTATATACTTTATATTTATATATTTCTATATATACACCATGCTTCATCTCTACTCAACCTGCCTATATGAACAAGACAATATTTAAGCCATATGCTCAAAACCCCTTGCCAATAGGTGCTGGAGCAGGCACTGCTGGAGGCTCTGCTCTCGGAAAGAAGGCTGGAAAACTCATTTAAGGCTCAGTCAGGGTAGCAGATTGCTCTGGGTGGTGGGTTTGCACCTAGAAAGCCCTGGAAGGGGCACTGATTCCAGATAGGGACTTTGAAAGGTAGCAAGGGTGAGTTTTTAATATTAAATTATTCAGTATTAAAGCTCCCTGGGGTTTATTTTTGACCTTATTAACACTGTGAGGACTTGGCTGCAGACTGTGGCCAGGAGATCTCGTGCTCCTCTGCTGAGGAAGGACTCTGGAACATGGGTTTGTTTGAAGAGTGTTCCTAAAATGCTGCTGCTCTCTCAGAGCCATGCTGGTTTTGGCCTGGAAAACTGGTTTTGTGGGAGACACTTGGCCTTCCCACTGGAATGTGAGGCTGGGAGGGTGAATTTTGAAGAGCAGCTCTAAGAGCTCCATCAGCAGCTAGAGAAGGTGGTGGGTGAATTATGAGGAATGTGTGGTGAGGAGAATTCTGGGCTTGGGAGAACCTGGCTGAGCACAGGGAACGCGGAGCATGGAAGAGCTGGGGTTTGTGGGACTGTGGTGAGGAGAGGGGTGTTCAACATCTGTGATGTCCTGGAATGCCCAAGTGGTTTGGGTTGGAAGGGACCTTGAAGCCCATCCTGCTCCACCCAGGGACACCTCCCACTGTCCCAGGCTGCTCCAAGCCCCATCCAACCTGGCCTTGGGCACTGCCAGGGATCCAGGGGCAGCCACAGCTGCTCTGGGCACCCTGTGCCAGGGCCTGCCCACCCTCCCAGGGAACAATTCCTTCCCAATATCCCATCCATCCCTGCCCTCTGGCAGTGGGAAGCCATTCCCTGTGTCCTGTCCCTCCATCCCTTGTCCTCAGTCCCTCTCCAGCTCTCCTGGAGCCCCTTTAGGCCCTGCAAGGGGCTCTGAGCTCTGTCTGGAGCTTCTCCTCTCCAGGTGAGCACCCACAGCTCTCCCAGCATTTCCTCATGAGGTGTCCATCCCTCCGCTGAGCTCTGGCCCGATGAAGGGACACACACACATGAATTTATATTCAGCAGGGAGGTTCCTGCTCTTGCTCTGTTCATTTCCCCCTCCCAGCCGGCCCAGGGGTGCTCTTCCAGCCTCTCCATGGCTTTGTCCCTTGCTCAGAGCATGGAGCAGTGCATGGAATCGACAGCCAGGGGCAGGGGTTTGCATTGATCCCCACACGGTGACAGATTGTGCCAGGGGCTACTGCCAGGGCTGGAAATAAAACCCGGGAACTTCCTTATCCACTGTGGATCCGACAGGAATCCTAGTTAAATATGTTGATATTAAAGAAGTCTTTATCAAGCTTTAAACACAAAAACCTGCTGATGCAGAGCTGTAGCCAAACCCCATTTTTGGTTATAATCCATGAGTCAATTCACTATTGTCAGTCTAGGGATGGGGTACAACTTGCCAAAAATAACTATCAAAGCAGGTCACCACGAGAGACTTTTCCAGAGGCTGTGCTGATGCTCTTATGGCATTCTGTGGTAATTGTGGGAATTAACAGACTGTAAGTTCATCAAAATTCAGGGCTAATTAAGCTGTCTTTTCACTGTGCTCTTAAATACTTTCCCACCTGAGGCAGCTCATGCCTTTTCCTCTGAGCTGGTGACCACTGCTTTACAAACACCCACTTTTAACAAACTGTGCTGCTGCTGGGTCCATGGGCTGTGTTCAGATCAGTTGAGTGGAAAAAGCAATTTAGCTTTTTATTTGCTGTCTGCTGCTCTGGCATGCTGCAGCCAGGCTGACCTCCTCAAAACCCCCAGCTTGTTTAAATTTGATCAATAATTTGGGATTAACCAGCATGCTGGTCTTTGTATTCTGAGCTAGGTACAATTTAAATGTGTATTTTCCACCAAAGAAAACAGCAGCGTTTGCATTGCAGTGCTCAAGCTTTATCCTGCCAGTGACATTTCCCCTTTGTCATCATTCCCTATAGGAAATCCTGAATAAATACAAGTTTACAGGCGCAGTCAACAAAGGACACAGACCAGTTTACCAGTGCACTCTCCCCACAACACCAAATTCCCAAAATCCCGTTGTTTCTGTAAGTCTAACACTGACTGAAATAAACACAACATGAAGTCGTTCAGCTGCAGTGTTTCATAAATATGTCAGAGCCAAATCTCATGAACCAAATGTACTCAGTACCTGTGATCCTGGTTTTCATCAGTGCCAGTTCAGCATAATGTCATAATTTACAGCAAGAAACAAGAGATTTTGGGTTGTTGAGGGGTTTTGGGTTGTTTTTTGGTTTTTTTTTAATGCAACAGCTCAAAAACCTGGATGGAGTTACAGCCACAGAAATAATGGGAGAATGTAAACACCTCCTACAAACATATTGGATTTGAAAACTGAAACCAAAGGGAAGTTTATTTATTAGAGCGAGTTTGTAAAGGAAATTTCTTATATCTTTTATAAAACTCAGTAAGGTTTACTGCAAGGCTTAGCAATGAGGATCCCCGCTCCTGTGCATGTGTGTATTTGGGAAGAAGAATTGAAGTTCCTTGCACCATGACCAGGTTGGACAGGTGAGTTCCTGCTCTTGCAGGCTTTAGGAGCACATTTATAGCCCAGTGCAGGGTTCTCAGTGAGGTAAAACCTCATCCCTGTCTGCTTGATCAGGGTAACAAACACCAATAGCTCATTCCCAAGTGAGAAACTCTTTTCACACACAGAAATAGTTTTGGACACAGATCTCCCAAATGCTCATCTCAGTAAGCAATGTGTGTTGTCCGTATGCCTGATACTTGGGAAAAGAAACAAAAAGTTGCCTCCTTTCAACTTTTACACAACGCATTTTAAATCTAAGGTTCCATTCAGAAAGGTCTTTGAAATGAAGAGTGAACCCTGTACCTGAGGAGCCACCAGCTCGCTGAGGAAAATGTTATCAATGAGTGTTCTGAAGTGGATTTGTCACAGACGGAAGGAAACAAGGCAGTGAGATATTTTCATGCTCTGTGAATTTATCTCTACCGTGTAGGGGGTTTTCAGGGGAGGGAAGCACACAAAGCTGCCCCAGAAAGAGGCAGGTGTCCCCAACACCACTGGAGTTTCCTGGAGCTGAGGATACCTGAATTCTTCTTTGCAGCTGTTTGCAACAGCAGCACCCAAGGGGAGGATTGCACCGTTCCATCTGCTCAGTTACAGCCACTTTGATTCATTTATGTGGATGCCAAACTCCTTTTTGAAAGAGTAAATGCATTATTTAAACATAAACAGTGCCACTCACTCCTACAGAGCAAAATAAAGATGAAAATATCCTTTTCACCCTTTCAAGTTAACTGGAATTGCTGCAGTGCTGTGTGTGAGTGCCTTGGGCAGCAGAGGATCACACAGCATCCCTCAGGCTGCCACACAAGGCTGCTTTTTGTCTTGGCTTTGAGTCATCCATTGATTTCCAGCAGGGAATCAACCTCCTGAAACCACCAGCAGAGAAAATTCAGTGTTCTGGGATGTACAGCTCAGCCTGTGCGAGGGAAAGCAAAGCCCTTGGACTGAGCAGTGGGACTGAGGTATGGGAAGGTGGAATTGATGCTCCTCAGGAATCGCCAGTCTGGGGACTGGGTCTGACAGAACAACTCTCCAGGGAGTTCTTGAGGTGGGTTCTGCCCTCTGAGGGCACTGTCCCAGCTGGTTTTGAGCACACAGAAGTGGACTTAAAAATATTACAGAAAATCACAGAACAGAATCACAGACTGGTTTCAGCTGGAAGGGACCTTAAACACACCACCAGCTTCAAGAATGACAGAAAACAACATTCCAAATTGTATCATGGCTTAGATTACAACATTCTATGATTATGTTTATTGATTCTGTTTGTTTTTATTTAGAAAGTAATTTACTTGCTGTGTTTGGCTGAGACAAATGAGTATTAATTTATCTTTTCTCTGTGTAGGAGCTGCTTTAATGGCATCTGGTCAACGTGCAGTGAGAAGGCTGCACTGACTGCTGTTCTTCTTGGAAACAATTTAGCAAATGAATTAAATTTTCATTCCTAATAACTTCCCAGGCAACATTCCCTGTTTGTTCATTTTTCCTTGGATTCTGTGGGTAACTTTAACAAAAGGGGAATTCCCTAAACATGTTTTGTTTGGCCCTTGTTGCACTTCCAGGTCCTGCAAGCAAAGAGCTTTTCAAGACCCAGAACCATTTGCTTTTTGGTCTGATCCATTTCCCCACTCTACAGACTTACGGAATTGTGGAATCCCAGAATGGTTTGGGTTGGGAGGGACCTTAAAGCTCATCCAGTCTCAGCCCTGCCATGGCAGGGACACCTTCACTATCCCAGGTTGCTCCAAGCCCTGTCCAGCCTGGCCTTGGACATTTCCAGGGATCCAGGGGCAGCCACAGCTGCTCTGGGAATTCCATCCCAGCCCCTCCCCACCCTCATAGGGAAGAATTCCTTCCCAATATCCCACCTAACTCTCCCCTCTGGCAGTGGGAAGCCATTCCCTGTGTCCTGTTCCTCCATCCCTTGTCCCAAGCCCCTCTCCAGCTCTCCTGGAGCCATTTAGGCCCTGGAAGGGGCTCTAAGATCTCCCTGGAGCTTCTCCTCTCCAGGAGAGCACCCCCAGCGCTCCCAGCCTGGCTCCAGAGCAGAGGGGCTCCAGCCCTGGGATGGGCTGCCCTCAGTGCTCCAGCAGGGAATGCTGCTCCTGCCCTGCTCTCCGCCAGCTCTGGAGCTCTGCAGGAGAAACTCCTGAGCTCAGACTGAGCTGAACCCGTCCGTGCCACCTTTGGAAGCCAAGAGCTGCTGTGACAGCCTGGTGTGCAGGCAGGGCGCTGGGGATGTCACCAGTGTGTGCTGACAGCGCGACCGGGGCTGCTCCAGCCCGGCAGAGCAAAGCCAGCCGTGAACACTCCGCGCAGGAATTCCGTGGGGATAACGTGCTCCAAAGCGCTGCCACTCACGGCTCTCCACAGGCCTGCAAAATGTCATCTTATCTTCCGGACTCCTTCTCCCTGCCCGCATGAATGAGGCACTCTCCCTGTTTCCCTCAATGAAGGCTTTGTCTTGGTCTTCAACATTCAGCACAAGGTTTTTATGATCAGGATGAAAAACGCTGAGTTTTCTCCTCAGGCTGCCAGCACAGGAATATTGCTGACGGAGGATGGAGAACGTGGATAAAGCTCCTGCATTTTCCCTCCACATGTGTCCCACCAAGAATGCTTTATAAATGTTATTTATAATGATTATTTATGAGCTTTGTAAAGATTATTCTGATATTCTGTGTAAGACTTAGGGTCTTTTCAGTGTCCTTTTGGATGCTTGTACTGCATACAAAGTGCATTTAACTGCTCAACTCTGCCCTTGGTAATTCAGAGAAACTCAGGGAGAGAAACACTTACTCCAGGGGCTTGAGTAAATTTTCCTCTAAAATTTGTCTCAAAAGCATTTCCTGATAATCACATAAATAACATAGGTGACTGTCTTCAGTCTACACTGATGTGCTCAGATGTTTAATTTCCTGTGAATATGGGCCCTAGAGATAATAAACACAGTGATAAAGGCTTTTTTTTTTTTTTTAACTTTCTGCTGCGCTATGGATTTGGTCTGGGGGAAAAAAAAGAACCTTTTGATGATAAATAATTGAAATGAAAACTCACAAATTCACTAAAGGAAGGGTCACCGTAAGAAGAGCTAAGGGCTGTCTAAGCAATGGTTGTGTGTCTCTGATGTATTTTCATAAGATAAGGGAGCTATTTCTAGCAGAATACAAAGACTTTTCCATGGAAAAGAGGAGAGAAGGAAGCACTGGAGGCAGCAGAGGCATCCTGAGCACAGCAGGTGCCAGGATCCCTAAATGATGAGGGACTAGGTGCGAACAGGTGGAAAACCAGTGTTTGGGCAGTGGTTGGCAGATTATTGGGCAGCTGAAATATGGGAGAAAAATCTCAAAAGAGGGAGTTCAGAGGACAAGAGGAGCTTTAGATGTGAGGAAACTTCCATTTCCTGATAATCTCCAGCCTAATTGCAGATGAATCATCTCTTCCCTGCCTCTCTCCTGCCCAGATGTTACTGCAGATGGCAAAGGGAAATGCCAGAGAGAGCCAGAGAGAGCTTGGAAATGCACACCAGGACTGTGACCAGCCTGGTTTAACTTCCAGTGACACTTCCAAACAAATAAAAGAATGCTAAGTTTCTCTCTGCTTCCCACACCTCCCCTCAGCTAGAGTTCAGGGCTCTCCAAAATAAAAGTGTTCTCACCCATCATCCCAGCCCCTCACAGTAACTGATCAGGGAAAACGAATCATCTGCACTACCAGAGAGCTAGGAAATATTTTCTAAATTGTATCACAGTAAAACAAAAAGCTTCCTTGAGCTGTAGGGTCTAGGAGAAAGGAGGTTATATATGGCATTAATTTTCTATTCTCTAATGGAAACCATTGTCCGACTTCGCCACAGCCGTGGTTTTCTAATGGTTGGGAGTAATTTGCCCAGATTAATGCTCTCTGTTCAATCCATTTAATGTGACTTAATTTCATAACACTACAGGCTTTATCAGTAGTCAAACTAACCCCTGCAAAACCCCAGCAGGCAAAAATGCCTGTCGAGTTTAGCTGTTGAGGCTGGATGGTGCTGCTTGGTGAAAAATGAAGGAATTGTTTGGAGGGAAAGGAGCATCAGAAAACCACTGGCTCTGCCAGAATTCTTTGTCTTTCATCAGACGTGTTCTTGGGTCACAGCTCGCCTTTATCTTCACGTTTATCACAATGTGGGGTTTGTGTCTGGGGCCACTTGGGAGCTCTGTCAGACTCCCCCAAGCCTGCTCTGCGGATCATAAATCAGTGACCCAGCACAAATCCTCACTTGCTCTTTACCCGGTTGAATGTGGGATATCACCTACTGCAGAGGTAAAGGCTCAGATATTTTCATTTCAGCTTCTTTTTGAATGTGTCAGCTACACATGACCATAAAAGCGGTTGTGTTGGTTGGGTTTTTCCTCCTGTGGTTGTTCTCATCAGCTTTCTCCCCATTGCACATTGAGGAATATTCACAGTGAAATATTTTCTCCCTGAGATGTTGCAGCATCCCAGTTCTGCCCCAGACCAGCAGCAAGAGCTCTCAGTCAGTCACTGCCCTGCCTTTGACACCCAACCTGCTCATTCGGAATGTTAAAGTAACGTTTGATTTGGTTTAAGATTACCTCCCGTGGTATTCAAAACTGGTTTGGCCCCTTTTTTTCCTGAGGCTCATCATAGGAAGCACCATTCAATGCCTTAATTGAGGAGATGGGGTTTTTGGAGTTGTGAACATGTTAAATGTGTTTTTAATGTAAAAGATTTCTGAGAAATACCATTTTGCGGCCAGGATCTACTATTCTGCCTTGTCTCCTCACCAAAAAATCACCCCCAAAGTAGCTGCAAAGCAGCTGTTAACAGCATTTCCAGGTTTTCACCCAGTTTTAGTGGTTGTTGCTTAGGGCTGATGGCTTTGCCAGGAGTTTCTGACTGAGATATTGCTCTGATTGAGGGCCTGTGGTTTAGTGATCACTGTAGGAGTCACACTCCACGTTTAGCCTTTTGGGGGTTGCTGGAGGAAATGATGAACTCCTGAAAGATACAACTCTGGAACTCTAACTCCCCTCCTCTCCTGAATCCCCACTCAGGTGCATCTTTTTCTCTGTGTCTCTGCACAGCCCTGGGAGGGGGAGATGCTGCCCGGAGTATCCACAGGGCACCTCCTCAGCCTCACAGATTTCTTCTCGCAGTTCATTTCCCTTCACCCTCCCTTCCTTCTTTTCCTTCTTTTCTTCACTTCTCACCTGCTTTTCTTCTCTTCCCTTCCTCTCCAGACTTGATATCTTACTTGATTTCTTATTTCTGTCCTTGTTCCCTTCCCTGTCTCTCTCTCATTTTTCCTGCTCATCCTTAAGAAACCTCAAGAAAGGTTTGCAATCACTGTCCCTCCCTGTCCAGGGCTCATCTCTCTGTGCTCTGATTCAGGGCATGGCTTTGACAGTGCCATTCCACTCACCCAAACTTTTCAGGAAATTTTTAAGCTGTTGGAGAAAGCCATGAGGAAATATATCCTCATGGGCAGAGAGTGATGGGATAACGGTTTTAAACTAAAGGAGTAGAGGTTTAGGTGGGATTTTGGGAAAGAACTGTACCCTGGGAGGGTGGGGAGACCCTGGTACAGGGTGCCCAGAGCAGCTGTGGGTGTCCAAGGCCGGGCTGGACGGGGCTTGGAGCAACCTGGGATAGTGAAAGATGTCCCTGCCATGGCAGGGTGGGACTGGATGGGCTTTAAGGTCCCTTCCAACCCTAACCATTCCAGGATTCCCAGATTTCTGTGGGTCCATGCACTGCAGAGCCAGGTGAGAGAGGGAGCACGGACACACAAGCCTGGAATGGGGCAGGTCAGCACCTCAAGGGTTTGTGGTGGTTACTCACCCACAGGGACCCACAGAAAGCTTTGAAATTGTAAAACCCAAATAATTTTGAAGGAAAACTTGAGGAATTGGCATCTCAGGCCAGAAGACCCTTTCCTATCTCCCGATGCTGCCCTCCCTCCTTCAGCAGCCACATTCCAATAATCCAGCACACACTACAGCTCATTTGATCCCCTTTAGGCCAGGAAGCACAAAGCACTCAAAACTGAACCCTGGGGTGAGTTTTATCTTGGATAAGGGCTGTGGCAAACACGTTCCTCTTTGTGACCAGGATTTCTCTTGCCCACCCACTGAGAATGACCCGGCCAGAAGGTCCCGGGGAAAGGGGAGGCTGAGACCACCCAGCAGTGGCTGCAGCAGCCTCAGGTCAGCCTGGGTGGCCCATTTGTTCCTCCCCAGCTTTTCTCCTGCCCTTTCTGATCCTTCCCAGTATGGACCAGTGCATGTTTGTGGTCCTGCAGGGAAGGGAGAGCCCTGGGGAGGGAAGGTGGGGCTGGGCTGCTCCGAGCTGTCTCATCTGGGACAAACGTGGAAGGAGAGGGAAGGAAGAACCCCTGATGGAACATGAGGTGGGTTTCTGTGCAGGAGTGGCTTTTTGGAGAGGGTGTGGGTGCAGTGGGTTTGAGTTCACTCAGCCCAACCCACTGGTGATGATTTCCTTATGCTCATTATTTCTTAAGGAGAAGAAAAGGGTTTGTATTACGAGAAAACCCAAACGTTTATAGTAAATTTCCTAAGCACGGAAGATGGTGCAAGCAAGAAACATATTAAAAAAACCCACACCATGTTAAACATCAAACCCACACCATGTAAAACATCAAACCCCCACCAACCTCAAATCAAGCACGAAGGAATAGATGCAGAGCCTCCTCTACAACTGACAGTAAATTCAAAATTCTGATTCTGTCTGATACAGCCCTGAGATCTCCACCAGAACACTCACCTCTGTTAGAAAATCTTTTATTTTCTGTTCAGTCTGTGTGTTATTCAGAGTTTACTTAATGTATTTCCTCTCTGCACTAACTTGTGATTTTTATTGCACAGATTTTTCAGCAAATCTGGGCAAAACTGCTCTCACAGTTCTCACCCTATGAGATGGGCAGTGTGGTGGAAGAAATATTTATAGAGAGTGAGTGGACAACTCCAAAGTCAGTGTAGTGTGACACAAACCCTCCATGGTCTTAATTTCTTCCTCCACAACTTCCTGTCAGCAACAAAAGGGAAAGCTGCTTTGTAATGATGACAAGAATCTCCAAACACTGAGAAGATGTCAGAACTTACTGTGCCCTTTCTCTTCAAGATAAAGGTTGGCTACTACCTGGAAGTGTGCATTTTTAATTTAATTATGTTTTTCAGACTGGTTTTTTTTTATTATTTAAAGAGATGTCCATCATCCTGCACAGCGTTAGTGCCAATATCCGTTAAAAAAGGAAAGCAGAGAATCTCTCTGCAGAGGACATCCCACACTGGACAAGTACAGAGCTCTAAGGTGGGACACCAGCTCTAGGTGTGCGTGTCTTCAGGGTACCCTGAGGAGATGAGGCGCAGCCCGCAGAGGAGGAAACAGCTTTTGAGTGGGGAGATGGGGAACACCTGAGGTTGCTTCCTGCCCTCAGAGCTCTGGCATCCCTCAGTCACAGCCCCACCGCTGCTCTCAGAGACTTGGAATTCCCTCTTTCTTCGCTTCCTTCCCCTTCCCAGCATCTCCCAACGGATCCCAGACTGAGTGTCCTGAGCCAGAGCTTCCCCTCATCTTCCCACCTTTGATTTCCCAAAGGCATCTCCATATCTGGGCATCTTCTCTTGGAGTTACTTAAAAACCACCCCAGGCTCTCCCCTCCTGTTCTGAATCCCCACTCAGGTGCATCTTTTTCTCTGTCTCTGCACAGCCCTGGGAGGGGGAGATGCTGCCCGGAGTATCCCCAGGGCAGCTCCTCAGCCTCACAGATTTCTTCTCGCAGTTCATTTCCCCTCACCCTCCCTTCCTCCTTTTCCCGTTTCTTCACTTCCCACCTGCTTTTTCCCCCTCTTCCCTTCCTCTCCCGAGCTGATTTCTTCTGTCCTTGTTCCCTTCCCTGTCTCTCTCTCATTTTCCCGGCCCATCCTTTCTTTTCTCTCTCCTTTTCCCTCACACTTGCCCCTCATTTCTCCTTCTCCCTCATCCTCTCCATCTTAAAAATTCACCTTCCCTTGTCCCACCACTCTTGTTTTCTTTCTCCCTCCCCTTTCCTCCCTTTCTGCCATCCCTCCCTTCAAGCACCAACTCAGATGAGCACTAGCTCAATCCTGCCCCCAAACACCCAAGACAGCCTCAACCCCCTCAGTGCTCCCAAAACCACTCTGAGACAGCCAGGCCAGGTTGGGAAGGTAGATTTGTTGGTTCTGCAGGGTAAGCCTCTGAGGACCAACCTGGCAGAGAAGCGCCGTGACTGGAATTGTTCATTCCAGTGATATTTTTCCAAGGAAGTGTGTAAACACAGAAGGGGGCGCAAACAGGAGAGGAAGGAGCAAGAAGTGTTTGACAGGAGAAACACCGAGTGCCATCAGCATTTACACTGTTAGAAGCTGTAGGAATCACAGAATCCGGGAATGGTTTGTGTGGGAAGGGACGTTAATGATCATCCAGTGCCACCCCTGCCATGGCAGGGACACCTTCCACTGTCCCAGGCTGCCCCAAGCTCTGTCCCACCTGGCCTTGGACACTTCTGCTTGGTAGCTTCAGTCTTTTATTAATACAGATTTTCTGCATGTGGCACATCAGGGTATCTTCTTGGGATCAGCGCTGCCGATTACCGGGAGCACCTCTTAAGGAAATTTCTCCTGCTTCAGGTACACAGGGGTGACAGGAAAATTCACATTCTCTTACTGTGAATTTGCTCAAGATCATCAACCCTTTTCCCTGTGACAGAGGTGCCATTTGGGCACAGTTCCCGGGGTGGTGTGAGGTGTGTGTGAGGTGTGTGCAAAGTGTGTGAGGTGTGTCAGGTGTGTGTGAGGTGTGTGCAAAGTGTGTGAGGTGTGTGTGACGTGCAGAAGTGTTACAGTGTGTACAATCAGAGTTTTGGTGTTGGGATTTGTAAAATCAGAGGTTTTGGTGCCAGCACTTGTACAATCAGAGGTTTTGGGGCCAGCACTTGTACCATCAGAGGTTTTGGGGCCAGCACTTGTACCATCAGAGGTTTTGGGGCCAGCCCTTG
>WBMY01000050.1:8683-27720 GCA_013397315.1 Donacobius atricapilla | reverse complement strand
TTAAAAAAAAAAAAAAAAAAGTTTTTCCTGGAGCTTGATGAAGACCCATCAAATTCACATATTTTTGTAGACACAAATAGAACATTGAATTAATTGCTCTAAAACCACAGTTCAATCAGTGGTTTTTAACCATGTTTCAGTATGCTAACTAGGAATACATATTTTAGTGGTTATAAAACAGCTCGTTTCAGGCTTAAAATCTTGATTTTGAGTGCAAAATCTGTTGGTGGCAGAAACAGTCATTTTTTGGAACAAACTATATTTGTTTTTTAATTATTTTCTCTTCTATTTCTTATACCTCAATTTAGCAACACTTCAATGTCATCCACATACAGGTATCTTCATGTTTGCAGCAAATCAGAGGTGCTGAAAGAAGGCATTAATGAAAACAGCCACAGATTTGCACCTCTACAACAGGCAGTGGTTAAAGGGGTGATCCACATGCCAAAGCTGGAGTTTTTAGCTCTCTTTTATGAGGGATGAGAAAATATAAATTTATTTTTAAGTAAATTGTCAAAACAAAGCACTTAATGTGTTGGCTTACACTGCAAGTCACTGATGCCCTTGGGCTAACAGAATTTATAAGAACTCTATTGATTTTTCTTCCCTCTAATCTATATAAAATATGACCCAATGCATATTTTATGTAGATTATTTTTGGCTGCTTAGTCTCTTTTTTCAGAGTTGTTCATTTTCCAGGATAAATAGTGATGAGAGCGTTCCCTCCTGCATATGAAAATAAAAAGGCTTCAGTGCTCTGAATTTCAGTTAATTAACAATGAGTAGATCTGTGAAAATTGAAATGAGCCTCATGATGACAACTCCATGGAAAGTTGAAAGATGTAGGGGTGGGTCAAGAAGCTGACTTGGGACTCAGTGGAAGGCTTTAAGTGACACAGAGGTGACGAGGCTGACGTTCAGAGGTAATAAAATACAGCGTGAGATAATCTGGAAAAACAAAACAAGAGTGTTTTCATAACTATTTAAAAGCTCACAGACCACAGACTTAACTGGTAAAAACAAGGACAAATAAACAAATTCCATCAGCAGAGGCTGAATGAACGTAAAATGACTTTTTAAGTTAAAGATCTTCAAGAAATTGAGCTTCCAGAAGACCATCTCAGCCTTTCTCTAAGGCCAGTTTCTTTTAAGCAATGCTGCATTTTTAGGAGCTTAAACTCATTTTATAATTTAGATTGCTGACATATTAAAACAAACAAACCACAACCTCTTTAGAACAAAAGAAGAAACTTTTGGCCTTTTGTGTCCGTTGGGAAACCAACCCAAAAAGTTCCACTGGTGAAAACTGATTCTGAATACAGAAGAGAGCTTATTACAGAAGAAATTATCTGCTTCAAAATTTAAAGAATAGCATGAAGAAAACATTTTGCTTTTTTACAAGGAAGTTAGGCAATGAGAATTAGACTGGGAAATAAATTTACTTTTCCAAGTGACAATTCACTTTAAATATGAAGAGAAGAACACACACAAAAAAATAAACTTCTCTAATGTCTAGTATTTGTTTCATCAATATTAAGCTATGCTAGTTTCTTATCTTTAATATCTGAGCTTTTAGCTGCCTCCCTATTGTGTTTTTCCACCATGGTGCAAAATGCAGTGTTTCTAAAATACGTTAAATTATAAAAGTGAACTCCAGAACAGTTTGAATGGGTTTTAAATTGACTGTTGTCTGTATACAAACAGGCATTGCAAAGATCTTGTTAAGATGAGAGAATTTTAGAAGACTTAAACATACAAAACATGAAAACTGCTTCCATTCAAAAGCAAGTTTATCTGGAAAGCAAATAGTATTCTTATTTATTTAATTTATCTAGGCTTATTAGCAGATAATGAATAGCAATCAAGAAAGTCACAAAAGTATTAAGATTAAGGCAGACATGTTTTTGAAGGAAGTTGTTTTATACATATCCAGAGAGATAAAAGTTACAAAATTTCCTTTGACTGAACAAAAAATTAAAGACAATTATTATTATTTTTTTAATGTACAATCAGACTTAAAGAAGTTACCTGCAGTGATTTATGATTGGGAAATTTTTTTTCCACTATTATTGCATTTATGATATATTAATTTTTATTACCACTTGTAGTTCTCTCTGTGTGTATGATATATATTTCCCATTTGCTGAAATGAATGTTTCCAAACACATTGGTAAGCCAGGTTGAAATATATTTATATTTCTTCTCCATAATTTTATATTCCATTATTCTTTAAGTCTGAAACTATCTATTTGAAACTATCTACTCACTTGCCAAGTGAGACAAGGCAAAATACTGTTTTTAACACACTAATACACACTGCTGAGGGAAATCTGAAGAGTGAAAGACACTGATTTAATTACCTGTTCTTTGACTGAGAGATAAAATAATGTGCAGGGAACCTAAACTGCTCCTTTTTTTCCTGTAGAAAAACTTACCATTAATACCTTTGGGTATTTTTTTTTCCTGTGGGTTTGCTTTCTAGGCGGTTATATCTCCTCCCTTTTGTTATTACACTGACTTTAGGTAGATTATTGATAATCTCAGTGCATTCTTTTTTCTTTTTTTTTTTTTTCAGTTAGAAAGCACAGGAAGTCTAAGATAATTATTTCACTTCTTTCCTGCCTCCTGGCTGTGTTTAATTGGACTTTTTATTTTATCTCCATAAGCAGAACCATGACAGTGGAGCCGATCTTGTGTAATGACTTATCTCTCATGGCCACAAACCCAGCACTGGAGAGGGCAAGGAACTTCATGTAAGAAACTTTTCCTTTCAGACTGAGAGTTTTTTTTTTTTTTAATTAAATTTTCATGGTAGCAAAGAGCTACGTGTGTTCCTTCTCTTATCAAGGGCAGGAAGCAGAACTGAAACTCTCCCATCTAAACAGAGATCTGTTCTCCTTTGAAACAACATGAAACACATCCCCTCCTCTCATCTCCATCTCCTGATGGTTGCTAACAGCCCTAACACCCTTCATTGGCTCCTTTTCCCTTCATTTCCACCTTGTAAACAGATTTTGGTGGGATTTTGCTGCCAATCTCTCACCCACTAGTGGGATAGTGAAACTACAGATGAGCTGGGGGCATCCCCAAACCCTAAACCCCGTGTGCCTTTCTTCTGAGGAGCCCTGTAATAACACAGTGGGAATCATCCTTACTTTAAATATCTTCCACTCATGATCTCACTTAACATATTAACTACAACTGCTTTAATAATCCTCACAAACTTCTGATGCACTCACCTCTTTCCAAATGCCTTATGAGGATCATTCCTTCTTTTTTAGAGTCTTTTCTATACAAATAAAGGATACAGGATGGACCTCTCTTTCTAAAAAAAAAAAAAAAATCACAAAAATTAGCCTCAATTTCAGTTCATACTTATGGACAGTCAAAGACATTTGTAGCTACTTCCATATGGGTACTCTAGTGCATAAATTCAAAATCTTTTCTGTAAAGCCCCTTTAATCTTCATTCTCACCAGCAGGCATCAAAAGGTTGTGTCAAAATTTGTTAGATGCCTTCTTAGAAAAAAAAGCCAGCTCACAAATCCTAAACACAAGCCAGAGTTGTAGCATTGTTTATTAAATAAAAGAAAATTACAGCAAATGAGATGGAAAATTATCACATTGTATTATTGAAATTCTGCTAATTTTTAATACTCAACTATAATTTTTTAAGCTCACTGTTGTCTGTTGTTGGGTAATGAGTTATAGCATTTGTTTGAATACAGTTTCTTTTAGATATTTCTGAAATTGGTAGAATTAAAGTAGAATGAAACATAAATTCTACCAAAAGGAAGGCCAATAGTGATTTTTTTTTTACTTCCTCTTATTTAACATTTTAGGTTTTATAGGAACACCAGAGCATTCTAAACTGGTGTTGCACTGTTATTGAGTGAACAGCTTTGTGCATAGTCCTGAAAACGAAGCAGAGAATAAATGAATAATTTCCCCAAGGCAATTATTTTCATTGTTTTCCTTCTCTGCGAGGCATCCAGAGCTCACCGCCGCTGCAGGACACGTTCCTGATAAATCCTGCACTGCGCTCTGTGGAGTCATTACGAATTAATGGCAAATCAGTGATCTTTGAATTCCCTGATTCTTTTATTTTGAAGTATACGGATTTATTTATTTGCATTCCCAGTAATCTGATGAGATATAAAAAGTGCAGATGTCAAAAGCACAAGGTTCTAAACTGGGGTTACATGTGTTAGATTTAGATAAGCCCATGGAATCACGGCACACTCTTCCTCATATTTTTATGCAAATACATTTTATTTAGAGATTTAAAGCCATTTCAACTTGGTTCAATATGATTATTTCAAACTTTACCTCTGAAATATTTTACTGAGGCTGGCCTTTCATATTTTTTCCAGACAACTCCTTTTCTGATCTGCTGCACATCTATACCCCAGTCTGTAAATTAAGCTGACACCACGATAACAATTTCCTATTTCTTTATATTCATGTTCCTATTTTATTCAATTTATTTTAACTCAATTTCACACCTCTGTCAAATCTATTCTAGTTAGTGACTTCTCTGCCTCATTTCTTTCGTCTTTGGTAAAAGAAATTTTGCTACTACCTGGGGAAGAAGAAGTTTCCCAAAGTTCCTCTCCAAGTCCAAGTTCTGCTCCTTTACCCTCTGGGTTCTGCTGCAGTTCTGTCCTTCTATATTTTTTTAATGCATCTCAAAAGAAGGTAGAGAAGAAATCTCACTGTGAGCATGTGTTACAAAGTTTAGGTCAAGGTTGTCCTACCTTGGACAAGACCTTTCCACGTTATTTTTTTAAAAGACGTAAACTCAGTACAGTAGCTCACTGGCTAGAAAACCTATTAAAAAAAGACGAATTTCAGGCGTGAACAGAAATCCTGTTTTTTCCACCTAAAGGTGAATTTTACATCACAGATTCTGTCTCAATGTACAGCTGGGTTCCTAAACTTGATGACAGAGAGATTTGCATAAATATATTTGCACATAGCACAGGGAATTGCCAAAAACTTGGAGTAAAACACACTCAGCCCCAGAAATTGTTATTTTATTCAATTATATGACACCTTCAAAGTTTGGGTTTACATTTACATCTATACACAACTGCTAGAAAGGAAAATATAAATTAAAATACGTGGATAAATAATCCCAATAGAACATACACGTCATCACTTCCTATATAGGGAATAGGAAGTAATAAATATTGACTTTCATGAGAAAACCCGAGTTTCAAAAATCATTTCATCCCATTATGAAGTTTAAGGATAGAAAGGAAAAATGTGCCCATAAATTATTTACCTGAGGAGAAATTCGCAAGTGTTTCCAAAACTACGTGAAGAGAATAAAGGTATTTACAAAAAAAAGTCAGTTTTGCTGATGAATTTCAAAAGGCTGGTGTGGTTCATAAGCTGGTATTCCTGCAGCATGGGGCTACCTTTAAACACACTTGACAAATTGGAATGACAGCCAGAAAATGTCAATGTTAATTACAGTTTATTTGAAGGGTCAATCATATAATTAGATAGTAAAAAAACCCAAAAACAAACAACAAAAAAAGCCTTTAATGGTTTGGTTGTTGTTGGGAATTGCCAAGGTTCCCAGTTATGCCAAGGCTTCCAGTTAAGGAATCATTTTGGTAGAACCTACAGGAACTTAACAAACTGCAGAAAGAGTCCAATCAACTTAGTAAAAGTTTATTTCCTTATTGAGATTTTCATTTTGGAGAGACTAGAAGAGACTACACACTTCAGAATTGCTTTCTTCCTTTTTTTTCTGCCTAAAGAAACAAACTAGGAAGGAAAAAAATAAAAAATAAAAACAAAGAGCAAAGAGTAAAATCCAAACCACCAGAACATTAAGACTTACACTTATATAGAATCCTCTCCCCAAAATATTTTTTTATGAATAACTGAAATGCCAGTCTGTAAATGGACACACAGAGAAGTTGTGAATCGTTATTCCCCATACTAGTCAAGATCAGAATAGAAATTGAAGGTGAATAGTTCCATTTACCTTCATTAAAATTCTTAAATCACGAGACCATATATAATATGGCTCCGTATAAAAAGGATTCATTGAAGGGAGAAGCAAGTAGATTTTAAGATTTAAAAGAATCGAGGTAATTTTCATTGCCACCAAAATTTTATTACAAGCACAATCAGATCCATGAGTGTTGAGCTGGATGTCATCCACCTTCCTCTCTCTTGTTCTCCCTCTCAAATGATGAAGGAAAAATAAATAAAGAAATGAATCAAGCCTCCAGCCTCTCAGTAAATGTTAGGAAAGAATAAAGAAAGAAGACGTACTGTTCTGTATCTCAACTCATTAACAGCCAATGAAGCAGAGAATAACAGCAGTCCAGAAGGAAATAGTGGATGATGCAGCTGAGAAAGGGCAGCAAATGAAGACAGATAATGGGTGTAATGAGCCAACAGGGGAATTTTCAGGTTGTACCTTTGAATTCATACTCAGCTCCAGATGTTTCTTCCCATTTTCTCATCTAATGAAAGACAGGGAATTGTTTTGTTTGTTTTTTTTTTTTTTTTAACACTTGTTTTCTCATTCTTATTTCAAAGAGACAACAGCCTGGATTAGCTCTCCAACTATGCTTGCCATAATAAATCTTTACAATTATTCTGGACAACAATGAATTAAGATCTCTGCCACTGAAAGTAATATTTTCTTCAGAGAATGAACAAATGGATTGACCTTCTCTTCTGTGGAAGCTAATAGGAAGCATGCATAAGGAGAGTTTTTGGGCAACAGACCATATAAAATAACTTGAAAAACTTACATTGAAATGAATTGTAGGCTGTAAGAAGAAACTTAATGTAACCACTACCACCATCACTATTAGTGTCACAAGATGACATTTAGAATTATATTTCCATCTTGAATCTTTTTAAGGATGGAATTTACTCCAAATATACCTGCTTGGCCAAAAAGAAGGGGACATGAAGAGTGGAAATATGCATCAGAACAGCCAGACTCTCTGCATGTGCTGAAATTTTGTCTTGGCTTTAAACCAGATTAAGTTGGGTTCTCCCTCTTGAATTAATCATTTAGTCCTTGACCACCAATTTTGAACTGCAAAAAAAGTGACAAATTAGTTCTCAAAAGTGTTCCCATGTCTAAACCTTTTTCATTTGTTTACTGTTGAAGTTTAGGCATTGGAATTTAGTTGAGAAATTAGGTTAGATAAGGCTTTAATGCTTCTACTGGCACTTTTCAGAAAATCTCCTGCGGGAAGGTTACAGCCACAGAGAGGGTATCTCTCCTCTGCCTGGGCAAGATATCCTCATATATTTGGGATAGAAGTGGAAAAAAATCTTGTAGTCCCCATGAAGATATTTTAAAGCAGTTAATAGTGCCGCCTACTCTTTGGGTGTTCACCATGGAACATTTAATTTAATGAATCACAAAAACTACTCACAGAATAAATATTGTGTAGATAGAAAATCCCGAAGTTCACAGTCAACACAGAATGGAGATTAATACTATTTTACTTACCACAAGATGTCAACAAGGCCTCACATTATTTTCTCTGAGGAGTAATGAAGGTATAACCGAACACAAACACCGCCATTCCTCAGTTAATCTCTGTGTATACCATCCACAGGTTGAAAAGCACATAGAGAAAACAGACCTACATTTCAACAAACATTTCAAGAGAGCAGAAGTAGTTAAATCGTAGAATTGCAGAATGGTTTGGATAGGAAGGGATCATAAAGCTCATTTCATTCCAACACCTCTGCCATGGGTAGGGGCACCTTCCACCAGACCAGTTCTCCAAGCCCAGTCCAACCTGGCCTGGAGCGCCTCCAGGGATGAATATATAAATGTACATCAAAATAAATGAGATTTTTCATGTGGTAAACCAATCATCAGGACGAAGTTTGTGTAAGGTTTTATTTTAATCCTTATCATATTTTTCTCTGTCTTCCTCTGACTAAAATATTAAACATTGGAGTCTCCTTCATCCTACACACTATTTAGTGAGAAACAGCAATTACTCTTTCTGTAAGAGCACAAGAACTGGCAAAATATTCCTGGTACCAGCCAACATTTCAAGTGGAATTTTTCTGTATTTGAGGCAGACATGTTATATGTGACACACTACAGCTGGCAAATTATAGGATTTTCAGATTTGAAAACTGTCCGTCTGTTCACCGCTTTAAGTATAACTCTCAGACAAAATTAATTATATGCCTTTCCCTCTTTATATCGTAACTTTTCTCTCCCCTTCCTAGCTAGTAGCCTCAAGACCATTCTCAGTGTAAAAATCCCAAATTGTGTGTTCAATTGCAAGTGCAACATAAACCTTAAAGGCAGCCATATAATTATTGCCATAAGCTCATCTTTATGTCAGCTTAGCATTTGCCAGGGAACAACTTAAGAGTTATTTTTAGGCTTTTAAACAGGGACACATCTGGCATGGGGTGTTCATTAATGAAGTGTGTTAAAACTGGTAAGACATTGCTGATATCAACAGAGGAAAACGTTGGGAATCTGGAACATTTGGCCTGTTTTTTTTATGTGCTGCTTTGAGTGCTAAGTGTTAATAACAATGAATCAAAACCTGGCAGAATGTTCTTTTTTTTGTAGTACCAGCCGTAACGTAACAAATTTTTAAGGTGTCGAAACAAATTTCTAGCCTCAAATTAAGTAAATTCAAGCATTTTGACATATTTCTGGAATGGTACCTCATGCATGAACTTTGATTGGTGTCATGTACAGTTACAGAGATGGTCTGGAAATAATGAATTGCTAGGCAATCCATTTTTAAACCTATTGGCTAATTATACCAATCCTGATGTGTTTTTTAGATTTTTTCTATGATAAATTATTATAGATGAAATACAGCTTCAAGCAGCATCTCTTGTTTTAAACTGTCTGTAGAAAATTCACATACATAGTACTTTGGACCACTCTAACTTGGAAGAAATCTTGTTTGTAATATACTTTAAGAGAAAACCTTTGAAGACACATAATCCAGCAGAATGTGCCCCAGACTGTGCTTTATATGTAAATTTGTCTTCCTTTTTGCCCTTTATTTCTTACCGCAGTAAAATCAAGTGTTTTATGGATGAGAACTCACACAGAAAAAAATTAAAATCAAAAGTAGTTCAATACATATGCAACAATTCAGTGGCATAAAGAATGCTGGATTTAGGGAAGATAAGAGAATGCTGAACAATTTGATATTGGGTAAGTAAAAGAGATTTTTTTTTGAAACTATGCTTCTAATTTACTTCTTAATATTTTCTCTTTGGTATTTCCTGTCTATCTTGAATAGCTCAAGTTGGTGAGCACAAAGAGCACTCCTCCCTCACTGTTCAGAATTTTTCAGAATAAAATGAGATTTTACACACAACTTTCCATGATGTGCAGAGAGAAAATGTTGCATTAGAAGCTTAAGGCTTGTTGTGGCGGGGTGATGATGAAACATGGCAGTCCAACAAATACAACTTTATCTGCTGGTCTGGTGAGACCTCCCTCCATTTTCCGCATTTTCCTTTCATAAACAGCCCCGCGTGAAATCCTCTGACAGAGAGCAGAACAAATGTAACACTGAGTCCGCCCTAGAGTTTACTAGTTTCTAAAATTATTTAAACATCTGGACACTCAGCGCCACCCAGGAAAACAGAACGTAATGGGTCACATTCTAGAATTGTAGAGAAAATCGGGAATGCAATCCCTAGCTCAGTCCTGGCAGATGGAAGGGCTACAGGTTGTAGGACTTTCCATCTCTGGAGACATTTAAGAGCAAGTGAGATGATCCTTTCATTACTCAACAGTTTGGACCACAGCAGGGAGATACCTACAAACCCACAAGACCTCTTGCAGGAATGCCAGAGATAAAGAAATAAGGGAAGCCTGATTTTGATGCACTTGAAGCAAAGTTCACTGTCTGCAGATTGAATCCCCACTCATTTCACCTTAGATATATCCGCTAATGCCATCCACAGATCATGTCTTCAATTCTACAAAGAGCCGCCATTTATTTTCTTTCAAAGCTAAAATTATAGCAAACATCTGCATGCTATGAGAAGGAAAAGTAAGTACTGAATAAATGTTAGGAGGAGGAAGGTCTGAGACACCAGAAGAGCAGATGTGATCTTTTTAATTTGCTGAGGTCCACCAGAGGATGTTCCTTGAAATTCCTTAGTAGCAGAAGGAAGTTATTTCAGGTCTCTGGAGGAAATTGCTTAATTTATTTTCATGACATTTAGTGTCACGCTCCTGCTGAGAAATACACATTTCGTTGGAAGGAAATAATTCATTAAAGCAAAGTGTATAATGTAATTCTCAACTTCCAGAGTTTTTGTACTGAGACAAATCCAAATCCTGGTACTTCTCAGGCAAAATATATATCTGTGTTTTGGCTAACAGCAACACAGACATTGGCTGCGTCTGGTACTTCTGCATCCAGTCTTGGAGTTTTCCAACTGGAATTGATACTGACTTGTGCTTGGCTGTAGTGTGGACAACATGCTCTCAAGAAGGCCTGGAAAAGAGAAACAAGGCTTCATGTCAGTAGCAGGAGAGACTTATATTCAGGGAAAGGCTTCCCTACAAAACAAAATCCAGAGTCTTCCTCAATAAAACCATCAGGATCAGTTTAATTGTGGGATCAGCACTGGGCCAGGCACAGAATGCAGGACAGGCTGACAAAATGTGACATATCTCAGTACTATCAGCTGCAGGGCTGTACTTGAGATAACATTTTGCAGCATATGCCAGAACAGATTTTAAAATTGCCTTTCTTAAAGCATCTTAAAGATTCCGTTGCATCAATGCAAGAGTGGAACGGCTAACCAAAATACGATGCACAAAGAAGAATTTATATCTTCTTTCTCAGCAATCTGAGAGTCTTCTCCAGGGTGAAGCCACCTGTGAATAGTTATTACCTGATACCTGCTTTTGACACTGCTGTGGGCTCTTGAGTACCTGGTCCTTCTGAAAACTCCACCACTCTCTTTGAGCTCCCAAATGGCAGGGCAGCACTTCCTCAGGAATTAGTCAGATACTTTAAAGTCTTGAACATCAGTGAAAACCTAAATGGAAGCTGTGCTGCAGGGCAGTCCATAGCACTGTGAGAGCTTGTTAGGAGAGTCTGCTACAATGGGTGTGTGCCCCGATGATAAATAAACCTGTCTGGTGGTTATCTGCCACTGACAGCAGAGGTTCAGCCCCGTTCCCGAGTCCCTGCCCCCGTGCTGGAGCTGACAATTGACTGACTCTGAGTTAATTGGTTAAAGATGGCAAACTGCAAGGAGCTGCTGTTTGTGTCCCTGAGGGCTTTGCATCCCACGGCTTTATCACAGCCATTCCTCCTGCAGCCTGCGAAATAGGCCTCCAGTGCCTTCCACATGCAACTGATACTGCCAAGATCCAAGAAGCCCCGTTCAGACAGTGAAACAAAGACACTTTGCACTCCCAGACTCCCTGTGAGTTTTCTGAGGATGTACAAAACCCAGAGGGACAAAATTAGGCTTCAGGAAAATAAGATTTAGAAACTCCCTATAGCAGATCAAGTAAACTGAGACTGTTGTGAGTTCAAATGCTACTAATAGAATTGTTTATATTTCTTCCCTGCATTTTGAAAACAGTGTAGTCAAAAATTAAAACAAATAAAACCCGAAAAAAACCCCCACAGAACTTTCCCACTACATAGCAAGATTTTTAGCTGTTCACCTTCTGCCCATGGAGACAAAGCCAATCTTGTAAACAACTGGGCTATAATTCAAAGCCAGAAATAAAGACTCGTTTAATTACATTTCTTTCCCCCAAAATTTTGAAAGAATGTTTGTCTCACCGTGATTCAGAGATGAGCACTTCTCAGAAGTGTGTTTTTTTCCCCTAGGAAAGGGGTTTACTTTTTCAAAGAAGCTCAGACCATTAGCAGTGTCTTTAGTAACCTTGTGCTTTCTTTCACAAGCTTCCCCACACTCTGGCTGGAGCTCCTTTTGTGAGGATAATCTTATAAAAACAATGACGGTAACACTGTATATATAATTCAAACAATTAAGCCACTGCAATGAAGGGAGAATAATGTCTCTGTGTGTTAAATCATATTTGTAGTTTGGGCACTGTCCTGCATAATACATCTGAATGGTGAGGTGTTTTGTCTGCCATAAATAGCAGCTTTTACTTTCTTTGCAATTCCACTATGTCAGCCCTGCACTAGGATAAACAACACACCATAAAAGAGCAGAAGGCACAGTTAAGATAGAATCATTATGCAAATAGGTTATGGCATGCTTTATATGAGAACAGCTTCCCTAAAGAGACCTAATGGGATGACTGACCTATAAAGCATTTAATTTGTTGTTAGCATTTCATTTAATTGTCTTTCAGTTCCTCTAGGAATAAAACTTTTAATTGTAAAAACTTCCAAATGACATAATGGTTGATTTCTCTTTCTGTAACTAACAGGTTCTTCTCATAGTAAAAATAGCTTGCTGTGATTTCCAACTGTAATTTTTAAATTCTGGTATAATTCTGGTGCAAAAGTTTGGATGTTAGACTTCAGCTGACAAAACTCTATTAGAAGAATGTTATTCTAGAAATGTTAATGAGAGGCATCTTGAGGAAAGACTATACATCTTGATATACAGGTATACAACAGATGATCAATTTTTCTCACTTTTGACCTTTGAGTGGTAGACTCAGGATCCATAGTCCTGACAGGATTGATTATTGTGTGAAGGTTACATACAGTAGGGGGTAAATAGACTATGCCAATAAATCTTCATTTTCTTTGGCCAACTACTAAAGGAGACTAAAAATCCTCACCAAAAATAATAATAGTAAAAAATCCAATGGCATATAGTATAAATTATCAAGTGTAAATAAAGGGACTATATAAATACCATATTCTGAGATGTATTGTATTTTTCAATAAAAGCCTTCAGGTGGATTTACAAAGATAAATTGGATTTTTTTTCCAAGGAGAAGGAAATGTTACATTTCCAAAGGCAGGCCTGGAGGCACCTTGTAGGATATGAAAAAGTAAGAGGTCACTCCTGTTGGGAATTTGGTTTTAGTTTGGGATTTTTTTGAGTGATGAACATGACCAGAAATATGTCCTGTCAGGCAAGGCTGTTTACAGCACCTTGGGTTACATCAGCAAGAGAAAAGCCACAAGGATCAGGGAAGCTGGTTGTTCCAACCCATTTGACACTTGTCCCACCTGGAATGCTTTGTCCAATACTTTGTCCAGCTCTGATCCCCCAGTTTCAAAAAGACAATAAAACATGGAAAAGGTGCAGCAGAGAGACACCAAGATAATCAGACTTTAGGAGGGCTTGGCATGTGAAGGGAGGATATAGGAATTTTTGTTCATCCAAGAGAAGAGAAGGCCCAGGGAAAAACCAGTCCCAAACTTCCCGTTCCTACAGAAGTGATGGAGGACAAGAGGGAATGGGCTGTAGTTGCTTCAGGGGAAGGATTGGTCTGAATGAAGAACCAGTTCATTCCAAGTAACAGCAGCAATCCTGGAATAAGTTATGGAGAAGTGGTGGAGTCTTCCCTGCTGGAAATATTCCTGCCTCAGCCTGACAGAGATAACCTTTCAACAGAAGGTTGGACCAGATGGGCTCCAGAGATGTCTCCCAACCTAGATTTTGCTCTCATTCTAAAAATGCCTGGTGTTCTGCTTTGACAATTCTTCCTACCCAGCCTTTTTTAAAACATAAATTCTCGTCTGAAATTTATACTTCATTTCACAATCTTGTATCATGTTGTTAATTTGATTATTGAAAGAAACCGCCTTTCTGCAAATTGACGAGAGGAAAACTCTCAGCCCTCAGTCAAACATCTTATAAGCTAATTCTACTGATATGACAAAGACAAGAACTGCTAATGAGGTATGGATTTTGATGGATATATTTTAGATTAATGGATATATTTCAGTTATTGCTCCAGAGAACATTAAATCTAAAATTAAAAATAAACATAAAGAGAAATGTATTTTAAAAGGTCAGAGCAGAAGATTCCAATTCTAACCTCAAGCAAGAAAAAAAGCCCAATGGTATTTTTATGAAGGTTTTTCTAATTCTAAAATAATGATATAAAATTAGATAAAAATGGACAATATCTTAAAAAAATAATAAAAGGATCTTTTAGTATTCCATTGGCATGCTTTTCCAGGAAGATGTGAAACTCATGCATTTTCATTTAGATGTTTCCATCTTAACTTTTCCTCATGTCATTGCACCCTTAAGCAAAAGTATCTAATGTATATTATTTTAGCCATTAATTTCCCATTTCTAGTGTTACTATACCTCAGAATGACTCACTGTGGCCAATTCTATTTTGTGCAGCATAATATCATGCTCAACAAGCCATTCAATCAAAGAAAAAATGAAAATTATTAAAGTCCAGAAACATCACAAATTTATCAACCCACTCCTTTCCAATTTTATGAAAAAATCAAAGAAAACAAAAACAAACAGCACCTTTTTTATAACTACAACCTTTACCCACATTTTGGAATTAATACGCTTTTCTGAAAACACAAAGCTAAAACACACACATTGCTTTTTATAACCTAATTTAAAAGACTGACTTAAGGAAGAGAAACTAAAATGAAAAGGAAGAGACACTGAACTGAAGATGTTGAGAATGAAATACAGAGTTCCCAGCAGTGGGTGAAAAGGAGTAAAATTTCTTGGAGGGGACAGTGACAGTTGTAGTTATTTTGTTAGAAACTAAAATAGAAAGCAGAGTGAAAGAAGTCAACAGGTAGGATTTGTAATGACTGAAGAGTGAAGAAAATAGAAATGCATATTTTTTTTATATATATACGACTTTCAGAATTTAACAATGGAGATAATTTTATGAAAAATTATTGTTTCTCTACAATTTTACAAGAAATGTTGTTTAAGGGTGTTAATATTTAACTAAAAGCTTCTCAAATCTCACTTGTAGCCCTGTGAACACAGAGGTTTTTGAGGCAGTGAAGGGTAACCTTTGCTGATGTGATGTCAATCATCACATTAAAACAATGTATTTCTATTTCTTACATTCACAGAAAGGGAAACCATTGGCTGGTTAAGAAAATAATGGAGAATTAGAAGAGACGTTTACAAAAACTATTTGTATCCAGTTGGAGTGTACTGAATCAATGCTATCCAGACACAGGTTTAAGGTTAGCAAAGACAACTTCCTCCTGGACCTGTTCTTATTATAAAATCTTATGCAATTCACAGTGGAATGAGTGGAAAATCACATTTGTTTAACTTCTCTGATTCAGAAGCTTTTCTTCAGGAAAAAAACCGTGCTCAGCTCTGCACAGATTAATGCTCCTACACTGATTTATATTCCAGTCCCTTAGTGAAGCATCTGTTACATTTCTCCACATCATATGTGTGTTAGGCAGAGAGCCTCGGGGCTTTTAACTATAACAAATCCAAAGTTGATTTTTCAAGCCTCTTGCTACTAAGGCAGTTTTCCATTTCACAACAGCTTCCTCTTAGATTTATGTCCTCTAAAATGTATTTGCCCGCTACTAATCAAGGATTTTTGGAAATCTCTCTGATTGCTTTCCCCATGATCATCATCCCCACTGTCCCCTTAGATAACCCTACTTTAGTTCAACTCAGACATTCATAATGTTGCAGGAAAAAAATATGGCCCAGTTTTGCCACAACAAGTCTGCACACTTCTAATTCTACTTTCACAGCTTTAAACAAGTGATTTTTTTCTGAGTTAGTATCATTTCTGTTCAAGCAAAGGAAAGGACAGAGAGATTGAGCCTCTTTCCAGGTCACTGCCTGAATTATTTCCATAGCTGGATATTTTAGTCTGTGTATTATTTGTCAGAAGTTAACCAGAATGAATATTTTATAGCACAAAAGGACCTTGCACGGTCTGTGACAGCAAAGAGTGTCAAAACTACACGGTATTTGTTTTTATATGTGAGGAAACAGATCTCCTGTGTAGGAACCGTAAAAGCTCCTTTGCCAAGGCACCTCTCTTAGGAGCTGATTTAGGACAGGGTAACGAACTTATGAGGAACTCCATGTAGTATAAAAATTAATCCCCAACTACAAATGTGAGACATTTTTCTTTGGGATTTGCACTCCAAGATCAGCGCACATTTTTCCCCCGAAAAGGACAAAAACCGCAGTAATTGATAAACCTCACCCACTGCTCCTAACCCAGAACTAGAATAGACAGCTCAATATTAGGATGAACAGCATGTAAAAAAAAAACCAAAAACAACCAAATTATGTCATGTTTGATTTTCCAATAAATTTCAGGGCTTTTTCCTTATTATATTTTCTTTTTTTTTTTTTCTGTGTTCTTACAAATATTCAGTCATGGGTAACTGTTTCATAAATACATATGGGAACTAACACTGCAAACTGACAGTGACCTAACAAATATACGCAGCGAAATAACACTACAACCAACATACAGGCAGGTTGTGCTTCAACACCCAATACTTGGTTTAGAATTTTACCTCTTGAAAGTTTATGTATAAACTGCAATCAAGCATAATTCCTTCCACTGGATCATTTTTTACCTTTTCCTCAGAGCGGCACTCTCTCATAAACCGCGTGGAAACCTGCCAGGCACCCAGGGTATTTTCTGTGTAAGTACAGCTGCAGCCTTTCAGTCGTGATCCAGAAACTTTCTGAAAAATAAGGGTTTTCAAAGGGAAAGGATTGCAGCATGGGTCCTGCAGGTTTTTTAACTTAATTTACAGGCTCCAGCAGATGTTTAAGCTGTAGCCTTTCAGAGATGTGTGGTTTGTCCCTCATGAGTTCTTTCATGAATTATTCTGTGATCAAGCAAGGACTTCTTGAGACATGAATATGAGAAGAGCTATCACAATCACAGAAATCTACAAATCTGCAAAACACTTATTAAGAAGTGCTGTCATTATTACAATAAATTCTTCCTCCTTTTTTTCCTATTACTTCTGATTATTCAATTTTGAAAGCAAGGGACAGACATTCTCAACAGGCTGAGTATTCCACTCGTAGGAGGATACAGACACTTTGTGAAAAGCTGTCTGTGAGTTATTTAAATTAGGCGGGGGATGGATGGATGGATGGGTGGATGGATGGATGTATGGAGATTGCATTTCTGGCAAACAAAAGTTTAGATTTATATGATCAGGATGACATATTAACAAAAAAGTCAAACGACTTGGCAGAAATTTACATTTAATTTTGCTGGCATGATTTTGTGTAAAATGAAGATGAAAAGCCAGTCTTTAGAATGAGTATTGTTAGAACCTGCTTACCATGGGTTAAAGTCTCATGTTAAATTTCTGTGATTCTACAGAAAATTCATCTGATTCGGAGCTATAGCCAATGTGCATAACACTATTAAGAGCCCATAAAATGAATCACAAAATTTATTTTATTTATTAAAAGAATGTAAAATGAAAAGTTAACTTTCAGCCTTTTTCCTATTAACTCAATGTATGGAAGAATAATCAAAAGCACATAAGAACAAGAACTTCCTTGCCACATTTTGCTGGCAAGAAAGGAAAAATAATAGTAAGAGGGAAAATCCTAAAATACAAATACTGTTTTAATAGTCCGAAGACAAAATATTTCCCTGTTTATATATTTCCCTGTTTCTCCAAGTGTGTTTTAGCACTTAGAGGAGAGTAACAAATTTTTTATAACTCAGGCAGAAACTTCATACCCTACAAACGCATTAAATGGTAGAAATTAATAAACTGAAATACAAACCAACAGTTTTGAAATCCGGTCACGTTCGAGTGGCAAAGAAATTTGCAAGAGTAAATTTTGGGTTCCTTTTTTTAAGTATTCCCACATTTCAATGAAGTGATAAAAATCCGTATTCCAATCACCAACTCAGAATAAAGCTCTTTTAAATTGTGTCCCCTGAAGTGTCCTCTGCAGAAGGTGAGCTGTGACCATCCTTATGTGGTTCAGTCAGCCCCCAACCAGCGGTAGTGACCTGGGAGGCACAGGAGGATGGACAATGTACAAATTTTGCTGTGTCCACCTCCAGAAATTGGATCTTATTCTCAATAATAGGATTTGAAATGGCAAACCTACCCAGAAAAGCTGAATGGCACTTGATGGCTACAAAGGAAACAAGGAAGAACATCAAAAGTTAAAGCAAACTTTTAAATGTGACCTCCTGTGCCCTTCTGTGTGCTTGGATGTGCCCATCACTTACATACCACTCCCTAAAAATGCAAAAGCTATATTGGGATGAGGCTAGAAGGGTGAAATATTAGCTGAGAAAATGACAATGTTCTTTGTTGGTGATTTATTCTAGCTTCAGTTAATGTGTTTTCTTAAGCTTTTGGATAGTGTCATCTTCATTCTCAATTGTTAAGTTTCAGACATGCAGCTATATTATTAAAAATTCCTTTTGATAGAATTAGACTATCATTACCAGGTAATGAGAAGAACATTACTGACTTTGTGAGGAATTATGTCTTCCAGGATTTTCATCTAAATTAAACTTTGGTCTGACTTAAAAGAATAAATTGTCTCTGAAGTCTACCGTTTCCTTGGTGATACTTTTTATTCTTGTGTCATAATGCAAGCTGAAGAAACATTTGAAACTTTGGTTAGATTACTTCCCAATACTGCAAAAATGGGAAAATCACACAAAAATTGAATGATGCCAAATGAATGGAGTAGAGACTATGCAATTATGGTTAAAGTAGGATTAAATAAGTAAAGGTTAAGTGCAAGCATGACATGACGGAGCGGGGGGAAAGGAAAAAAAAATTTCCCTGTGCTTCTTTTCATAACTCATACATCCAAATTATCCAAGTCATAGATAATTTATAAAGATCATATAACAGCTATGAAAGTGCACAGAGACCTAAATGACTGTGCTTCAAATGACAGACACTGCTAATAAACACACATGGAAGAAAGGCAGAAATGTCTTTTTCATATTATATACAATATTTTTAAATCCATGTATATATACACTCATGGGTAGAAGGGTTAATGGAAATACTGTAGAATGAGTTTGGGAGTCCAGCAGAGATATGTACTAATTCTTTTTTTTTTTTTTTTTTTTTTTTTTTTTTT